>JADLZK010002102.1:0-47156 GCA_015847255.1 Hyparrhenia diplandra
GATCCACCGGAATCACGCCAAGATCCATCATATCAGTCCTGAATGCAGTATGCACTAGCCGTTCTTCCGCTGCATGCCGCAAGTTCCCCTACACCAGCACTGTGTGATCATTTATCAGGTTGTTTTTTAGGGCAAACTACACCGGGGGATCAAAGCCGATCTCCATCTGATTCCACTCCCCAGGCACTGATTAGGTTGTTAGTTGAACGAGTTCAACGGAGGGAGCATTGGCAATGTCTATCTCGCCGCCCTCCAACTGTGCAGAAGATTCCGAGCATTTCGTTGCAGACACCACTTCTCGAAAGGCCACGACTGCGTCGCTCTAGGACGTCGGTCTCCATCCACTCACGGGCGCAGCGATGGGACGCATTGCTACCAAGCCGCGGGCGGCGAACGCCACCAGACAGGCCCAGAACGTGCTGTTGAGGAAGCTAGGCATTGAAGTCGCGAGGAGGAAGCCGTTGACTCGAAAGTCGAAAGCAAGTTCAAGGTCGCCTTCCGTAACATGTAGGACAAGGAGTGGTGGTTCTGAATTCTTTTGAATGATTGTCTCGACCTAGCAGCCATGGATCTGGACCTGACGGGTTGGAGGACGAGGTGTAGGATCCGACGTGTTATGCCTTTTTAGTCGCAAATTGTATCTTTGTAATCACAATCGTGCGCGAAGTTGGTGTCAAGCGGGTTTCGGTAACAACGAGAGGTATCCCTCGTTTCTTGTATTAATAAACCTCTTTGTGCTTAGTGAAAAACTACCATCCCTCGTTTCTTGTATTAATAAACCTCTTTCTCGCTTAGTGAAAAACCCGCTTAGGCGTGGTCTCGAAAAATTGAACTACTACTTGATCTACTTAGGTAGTTGGGTCAAAACAGAAGGATTGCAGTTACTCCATGCTGCTAGATCCGAAGAGCAGTGATGCCTTTTGTACGTAGTTCTACGGAGTATACTTTCTTGGTTCATAAAATCATGTATGTAATTATGGGTTTCGTGCTGGTAATTTTTTTTTAAAAAATTTTGACCATAAATAGAATTAAACATCATATCCGAAAAAACGAATTTATTATAAAATATATTTTATTATTACTAATCTATTGATACTTATTTTGTATCAAGAATGTTAGTACATTTTTATATAATTTAAGTTCAAGTTTGAAGCGTGTGTGACTCCTCGACAAGCAAGAATCGCGTGTTTTTATGAACTGAGGAGTAGGTATAAAATAAACTAGTTTGGCACAATAATAAGACGAACTCATCATTTTCTCCAAACATACTAGCAATCCGTACCATTCTAAATAAAATTTAAAGGGCATGATGAAGCCATTTATTACTCCATAGGTTTTTATATGAAAATTATAAGGTTCTGTGGTACGTATATTCCTGTTATGGCATATAGGTTGCCCGTGGCCATAACATTATTATGTCACCAACAACTACCATCCCTTCCACAAACCACCATACATCTGTTTTTAATGTTCATGCGAGTGTACCGGCCGATCCATCTGGCATGCATCAACAGTAGCGCCGCTAGTTCCTCGTCTTAGATTCTTGTTTCGGTTGTGGTTTGTGTCGCTTATTCTCTCACATATAACACTATTAAAATAAGCCAAAATCAGATTAGCTTGTTCCAGCGCGCGGAAGCGGCATTATTAGAGCAAGTCTGACGGTTCCCATTTGTTGTTTGACAATTACTTTTATTTGTCAACTCTCAAATCGAAATGCCAAATCAAAAAAGAGCTTATCTCCAACAGTTTAGCATAATTCACTTGTCAAATTTAGATCTAACTTACATCGGGAACCCCGGGAGAGAAATAAAATTATGTTTATGTCCTTTCACCTCTTAAAAACTTACATTTGAAGTTGTACATGTTTTTTTTTCTGCATAAATGTCTTACACTATTGTTCCAAATCATTTCACACTTATAAATGAGTGTATGTCCTTCTATCTCTTAAAAACTTACGTCAGGAACCCTGAGGCAGAAATAAAGTTATGTCTATACCCTTCCACCTCTTCTAATACGTGCGGATGCACCGCAGATGCCAAACGTCAGAGCGCGCATTTTTTTGCGCGTACAGGGCCTGTTGTCAACGCTCACTAATTTGCCAACTCCAAATGTCAAATTGTTGGAGGAAGTTTTTTAAGCTTTTTGGCAAAATTTGAGAATGTCAACTCTATATGACAAACTGTTGGACTAGTTTTCTTTTAAGAAAAAAGTAGAGTAAGGGCATGTTTGGATGGAGGGACTATGGACTAGAGAGTAATAGGGACTAAAAATTAGTCCCTAACCCCTCTCAAGAGTTTAGTGAAATTGGAACTAATTGGGACTAAAAATTAGTCACTAGTCCTTATATTTGGTTATTTAGAGACTAAATGAGACTAAAAATTACTCCCTCCATTCCAATTTATAAGTCGTTTGACTTTTTTGTCCCTAAGTTTGACCGGGCCGTCTTATTCAAAAAATTTGTGCAAATTTTTATTTCTTTTTCGTGGGTTGTTTTGTTGATATAAAATCTTCAAAAATAGCTTAAATTTGATGATATTTACATAAATTTTTTGAATAAGACGAAAGTGGTCAAACTTAAAGTTTCAAAAGTCAAACGACTTATAATTTGGAATGGAGGGAGTAGTCCCTAGTCCCTACTCTCATGGGAATTAAACAAGCCCTAAATGAAATACTCCTAGGTGTAGTTTTTAGTTCTGTTTGAGCCATGCATGCTTGCCTGCAAATGAAACACGCATATATATGGTAGTTATTAGTATTAGTAATTAATTAGACCCCACTTTAACAGTGAAAACGACCCAGAATATGTGTTGTAGGAGTGTATATTGTGCATGTGCAGGTAGCAATGTCGTCAAATTAAACCTGAGGCCTGAGGGTATCTGGCACGTACGTACGCCAGCGCGTTAATTTAAAACGATGATGAACCCGATCGGCGCTGCCGTACTTACACGCTTACCTGTCAATAGCATTACCGGTTACTGCCCTCACGTGTTGGGATGTCGACCACAATCGATCGATCGGATCCATCTCCCGACGCGTATGTACGTGCCATTCCAGTGCAACGGAAAACGGAACCGCAATTCAACGCTCTCCCCAATCGTCTTCCTTGCAATACGATACGGCCACGCCCGCACATTACTACCGCGCTAACGTAGCAACCCGTCCGTCACCATGTCACGCACATGCACAGTGCACAGAAATGTCAATGCAAAGCTTTTACTGCATTTCAATTTCACTGCACAGTGCACAGCTAGCCGGCCAGCTGCCCGCCCGGCCGGGAGGCGTCGATCGAGATCTGAGATCATGAGAGTGAAAACAAAAAGAAATCCCGGTCGTCTCGTCGTCTCTCCATGGCTGATGGCTCCACCATGCATACTATACTCCTGCAAGAGTGGTGGAGTGAAGCGACCTGTGCTGTGCTGGGGAGAGCTGAGGTTTAATGGCGGTCACAGGCAGTAAAGAGCAGCAGCAGGTACGTACCCTGCCTCTCCTTTAACTCCGGCCGGCCTCTCTCTTCCTTTAACGCCCCCACCTACCATCGCTACTGCTGCCCCGGGCGCCCGGGCTGGGCCTCGCCGTCCGTCCGTCCGTCCCTGGCTCCCCTGCATGCGACGCTACCCGGCCGATGAGCTGAGCAGCTCTCCTCGCTGCTCTGCGCCGTCTTCAACGCCCCCGTCCACCTCTCCCGCTATAAATCACCTGCCTCGCCACCTCTCTCTCATCAGCTCACGACCACACACCTCCACAGCAGCAGCAACAGAGAAGAAGGACTTGTAGTCGAGGAGCTAGGCAGCGCTAGCAAGAAGAGGGAGAGCCGAGAGCTTGCAAGCGAGCGCGCGATGGCGAGGTCTTCCAAGATGGTGATGGCGGCGGCCGCTCTGCTGGCCCTGGCTCTGGCCGTGGCGACGACCGCCGAGGCCAGGAACATCAAGACGACGGCGGCGGCGACGGAGAACAAGAAGGACGCCGGCGGCGACGCGGTGGTGCAGCCGACGACCTTCCCGCCCTTCGACCGCCTCGGCGGCGGCGCGTCCCCCGCGATCGGCGGCCTCCCCGGCGGCAGCAGCATCCCCGGGTTCAGCATGCCCGGCAGCGGCAGCCTCCCCGGCGGCATGCCCGGGTTCAGCTTGCCCGGCAGCGGCAGCATCGGCAGCATGCCCCTCTTCGGCGGCGGATCCCCCGGATTCAGCGGCTTCGGTGGCATGCCCGGGTCCCCACCGCCGGCTCCGTCCCTGCCGAGCACGCCAACAAGCCCTGAACTCCGTCCATCGCCGGAGGTCGGTCGGCCCAGCGTGGTAGTAGAGTGATGCTACTATAGCACGTCGTCGTCGTGCATGCATGTGTCGGTTGGTTGCATTGGTCTGGTTTCCCCTAGCTACATACGTCTAGCTAGCTATAGTTCGTGTCTTCTAGTTCCCTGCTGCATGCATTGGAGAGTTGGATGATGTGTTCCATTCGTTGTTTGCTTTATTATTACTAGTTGTGTCTATCTGTGGAGACATGATGCATGGTGTTTATTTAGCTGTTGGTGACTCAGCTGGTTGTAGTGGTGGTGATGTTCTTGAGGCATGAATTAATAATGCTACATGTGATGTGATGAATGTTTGTTGTGGTAAACCGGTTGTGTTGTGTGGATACTGCTGTTGCTTCTGTGGTGTTTGTTATCAAGGGTTCACATCGTTGATTTGCCACTACTTTTGTTTGGTTTCCGGGACACAGATTCAAATTTGAACCGCACTGACGCTCCGGTGGCAAGAAAACTGAATACACCATCGATCTGCTCATGATATTCGATCTGCAAACTAGCTGTGAAAGTTGTTGTAGGAATCTCGGAATCTCTGAAAACGGCATTGCCTCTACGTACTGTACTACACAAGTACACCCTCCGTCCCTCCGGCACAAAAAGAGTAGAGTAAATGCAAGCACATGCACTGCATACAACAACCACGAACAAAGCATCAAACAGCTGGATATTTGAAACCAAGGTAAAAAAAAAAAGATTCAAGTAAATTACGATCAAGCTTTTAAGTCACGAACATGTGTACTGGTGCAGCAATTTACTGCTCTAGGTGGCGCAGTTACTGCCCTATGTCCTTCGCATCCCATCTAACCACACCGTCGTCCTTGGAGACGAGATAATTCCATCCAACGACACGCAGTTAAATCAATTGCCCACCTAACCCTTCACATGCATGCATACAGTACTTTCTTCAGAATGCTCGATCGATGAGATTTTTCCTTGAAATCGAACAGCAACGACTGCCCTCCGCTAGTAAATATAACACGGTGCTTAATTTCACGGAAACGGCTGGCAGTGGTGATAACTCTGATCAAACATGGCCTAAACTGACTGTCTGAGTTGATCAGCCCCATTTTTTTTTGAAATGGAAGATCAGCCCCAATTTGCATTGGCAGCATAAACCTGTAGCTCAACTAGCATTTCCAATTTTCAATATTACAATTTTGCAACACCATGCCTCCAACTGGCCAGCAATTGATCCACAGACTAATAACTCCAGTTTTCTAAAAGCATTCGCAATACAATATTTTATCTTCATTGGTTGGATGAACATTTATTTAGCCAATCTTCGCCACAAACAAAGAGCTCGAGGAGTTTGTGGTGTGTACTTATATTCAACAAGCTTCAGCTGTACGTCAGTAGAATCCGAATGCACAACCGAAGCACATGAGCCAAGCCAGAATGCACGTCAGCTGCTGATTAACAGGTTCAATAAACACAGTGATCATATAGACACGACAGCATAACTTCATAATCTCTCTGAACGTGCACGATTGTTACGGTGCAGGCACTGTCATGAACTCTACTGCATTAGTCGGGACACCTAAAAACCCGCGCAAAGAGAAACAAAAAAGTAAATCAGCACCAGAAGAGGAAGTACCTACCAAGAACAAAGAAAAGCCAGCAACCAACGAGCCAAGCTGAGCGCCCATCAGTCCGCAATCAGTGAGAGCATTCCGGTTTAATCTTTGTCCAGCGGCGTTTTAGCTTGAGGATCGTTCTGCTAAAAAAGAAATGCAACACTTTGCATCGCAAGCTCCAAATGGTTAGCAACTTATAGGATGAATATATATGGATGATCACTGAGGCAATCCCTTTCCACATTTTTCTTTGATGAAACAGGAGGAGATTGGGTCCATAGTGGCTATATTAAACTGAAAACAGGGAAACAAAAACAAAGAAGCAAAACAAAAGAAGGGAATGAAACACACCCACTAAAATTGGCCTTGTGGTAGTATAGTCTCTCGATTAATCTCATAGTGGATGATGTCGTTTTAGCTCTGGGCACAGAAACCAACGAGTCAAAAAAAAATGTATTGGAAAAGGAGAAATGTGCATGGAAAAGTAAGAATGGCAACTAATTTGGGTTAAGTTTAGAAGGCTACAAGATCAACTATTATGAGATGAAAGGAGCGAGAAGATTCTTTGATGAAGCTGAAGACATTTGAAAACCGTTTGGCAAAAACAGCTTCTATGACAATTTAGTAATATTTTTTATTTTTTTTTATGTAAAGTTTGTGAGGAGCCTTAAGTGGTAATTTTTGGCTGCTGACTCCTCAGGACAGTACTCCCCGCATCACAAATTTGAATGCGTGATTTGGCTTGGTGTGCTCATCAAAATCACACTTTCAACACTAATTTCTCTTTTAATATAGAAATTGTATGGCGACAAAAGTATCATTAGTAAGTACTTCTAAACACAAATAAAATGTTACTTCTTTTATACTTAAAACTTTGTAGATAACCATAGTAATTGTTGGCTAATGATATCTATTCTAAAATTCAAACTCTGTTATATAATGGCAGTGCAGAGAGGTATCATGATAAAAATAACTCAGTCCAGGACGGGGGAGTAAAAAATAGCTTCACGGCAACCCGAACTCCCAAAGCCATATCAAAAGGCCCGGTATATACATGATAAAAAGAAAGACACTATGGTAACGCTAAACACAAAAAATTTTCAATAAAAATATTAAAATTGAAAAGCGCAACACAGGTTCATGTAAATGTAATAACCTAACAGCTGCCAATAATATAAGCAGCCCGCATACAGGCAGAACACAATCTCAGGAGTGAAATATTCCCATTTTATATACTACCTGTGGCTTCAAGTACAACTTATTTAAAAAAAAAGGTTCCATTCAGTCAATCAAAACAATAATCCAAAAACCCTAATTAAATTAGGGCCCTGGTATACTTGCCAGGTAATGTACACGGAACAACATTGATCAGGCTGGCCAGTAACCGGGCGAAGCTTGTGATCCATCGAGAATTTGATAATCTCGTGGAATGGACGAGCTCAAGGAGTGCATAAAGCACAAAGGGAGCTAACCAACTTTGTCCATTGTCTTTTAATCAGCTGCCATGAATGGGTCAACGTCACCAAGATCAGCAATCAAGGGCTCCAAGTCTTCAGGCTCGCCTTCTTGCGTGAAATATGTAGGAAATGGGAGCAAAGCCGTGTCAGGTTTCTTGTATATAGAATCCTTAACGAAAACAAAGCTACCTTGAGGACCAGGAACCTGCAAAAGGGGCAACGAAAGATACATAGAACACATAATTTCTATGATTGAACAAAATATGTTGTGACATCAGAAATCAAGTCACCTGGCCCTTCAGATATAGTAAGTTCCTGGCTGGGTCTATTTGGTAAACCCATACATTCTTCACGGTGCGTTGCACACCACCCATGCGCCCAGGCATTTTTCTGTTTTTGAAAACCTGAAATTTTCCAATTGTTATGTCATTACATGTGCAAGGCTGACTGCTGCAGTACTGCTTTGTGCACACATTAGTGAGCTCCTATCATATTCCACCAATGGCGCGAATGTAACCCCTGCTATGGGATCAGCTTGTAATCGGACCGTTTCTATCTGTCAATACTCAATACAATTATATGCAGTTCTCCTTCGTGTTGAAGGAAAAAAATTAAATACACTCCTATCAAAACAAATTAAACTAAGTGCCTTCCTGCATGACAGATATCACAGTGAGGTTTCAAAGCATTAGTTCATGGGCTTTGTGTTCAAGAGTCAAGACAAAAAAAAGTTCAAGAGCTTGCAATTCTAAACAAAATCTATTTTTTTTGGACCAGGTCTGAACCCAACAAATAACATACTTCAGGAGGCAATCATGTACGATGACATCAAACAGACCCATTGTTCATAGTACAGCCCAAGTAAAATACATTGAGAACATACCAACTATACATAAGGTCTTATCATCTTAACTATTGAGGAACACGAAAAAACCTGTGACTAAATACTTTCAAATCCATAATTCATGTCGTTAAGGCGAAGTGTGATTCATTGAGAAACCTTACTATTGCCTATCCTATGAAGAGTAAAATGACACTATTGTGAGAAGAGAGATTGCATAACATTTTTTCAATACATAAATGTGATACTGTAATATAACGTACCCTTCCAGGAGCATCTCTTTGACCAGTAGATCCACCACTGCGATGCGACAAAGATGCCCCATGTGATGCAGGCCCCCATGGAAACCATGTCTTTTCATTACACCCTACAAGATTAAAAGAAGGTTAAATTGTTAAACATTGACAACAAAGACATTATTACTTTGTTCTACAAGGGAAAGCAGTTTAACACTTTCGGCAGAGTCAAATTACTTATGTAATCACAATGTTCTAATGAAGAATTGACCAGTTTTGCCAAGTTCTGAAACCTTAGCACATTTCCCCAAGAAATAAATCTAGGATCTGGAAACCATGGGAGAACTTGCACTACCATGCAAATAAGTCCTCGAGAGGTAGGCCATTTACCAAATACTGGTCCTTCTAGTTTCTCAAACATCAATAAGCCTTTTTCCTTGTAGATGGATGTTACCAGCTAACAAAGTAGCACAATGCACATTAAAATAGAATAACTCACACTACCTCTCACATGTCCAGCCAAATTATGCTCTTTTATGTGCTAAGAGTTTATAGAAAAGCTACTCAAGATCTGAAAAGACACTGATCCCACAATAACACCAAGGATGACTATAGTTTCTACGATGCACACTACTTTGGACATTATGGCATTTAATTCTCAGGAAAAATCAGTCAGAATGTAATATTTGAAAAAGTGGAAATTTTTAACATCTTTGTTATCTCATATAACACTGCAGTGATTTGTAATTGGCACCGGTCAAATTTAAAGTTTTTTAACAATACATCACTCTGCTTGAATATTACACCAATTGTAAGAAACACATACGGTGTTTGCTTTTTTTATTATCAGAAAAGCTAACATATAAATTGCAATAGAACAACTTTAAACAAATAAATATTTGAAATGGAGCAGCTTAAACTCAGGGCATAATTTAGAAACTTAAGTATCAAAAATATCTCTTGCATAATTTCCTCTGGAGGTGTTGCAAAAGAAACACAAACTAAAAGTCTGGCGATAGCTTAGCGGGTTTACAGCAATGTACTGAACTGTCTTGACAAGTGAAATCACAAAAAATAAACTGGACAGGAAGAATTCATACCGCAAAACCTTTCCCCTTCGTGATTCCAGTGACATCAACAAATTGTCCAGGCACAAAGTGGCGAACTGTGATGGTTGTGCCAACAGGAAGAAGTGCATCCTCAGTGACAGGAAATTCCCTTAGCTTTCTCTTCAGAGGCACTCCCTGTGCTCTAAAGTGGCCAACTTCAGGCTTTGTTAGGTGTTTTTCCTTCTTTTGACCTGCGCCAAGCTAACAAATACAAGGAGAAGAATTTAGGAATTTAGCAATACCTTTTCTTTTGCAAAGTAAAGATGAATGGAACAAACAAAGAACAATTATGTAAGTTAACCACTCTGCATTGCATTAGACTAACTAAACAAAAAATTAAGGCAAGATATTCTTGCAAGTGTCTTATTCATGGTGTAAGTGCATGAGATGGTTTATGGTTAGTGGTTACAAACTTAGCTCAAGTAAAATTGTCAAAATTGACTTATGAACCCCTTAGCAGTAAAATTGATCAAGGGTTAAGTTGATAGGATAACTTGCATATACCAATATTATGTTCCTGAAGAGAGTAAAATGGCACAAGAACAAAAGAAAACTCAACACCACCACACCAAAAGAACTACCATTGCTGCATGAGTTTAGAAACATGGAAAATTTCAAAAACAACCTCACGTCTCTCTTTGGTTTGGAATACCAACACATAAAACGTTTTGTTGCAAAGACCCACCACTACACAACTCGGTTTTGTAGCAGAAACTATCCACCAACATGCCACAAGCTGATTTCACACGCTTTTTCTATCCTAGGGTGCCCGATGCATCTACTCTAACCCTTATTCCTATACAACATTTATTGCTTTCTCCTGAAGCCACATTCTTTATAAAAGTTAGATACTCCAAAAATACAAGACCTGCATTTCATCAAATCCTATGCTATTTGCAAAATTCTTCACCACAACATGATCCAAACACCAGAACAAGCTTCAATCAGTTAGCATAGACTATAGTGGCTCCACATGAGCAAAGTCAGGCGCAATCTGATGAGCCTATGCTATGTGGGATGGCTTTTATCAACTAGGGGCTATGCATTTGCAACCAAACGCCTTATGGGGTGGAAATCTCAAAATACAAGTGAATATGGGATAGGATAGTCTGCCATTTTCCATTAAAAATTAACTAACCTACCGCTTTAAGGTAGGAAATATTGAGCTATACTGAATCAACAAGATATTACTGATCTAAAATAATAATTTACATCATCTCAGCCATTGTCATCTGGGTTGAAGCGACATCATTGGTTTCAAGTCTAGCGAGTGAATTGAACCAGCAGCAATTCAATACTTCATTTGTTTCGGTTGAACACGTTTCGCAGAGAGAGCTCAGGGAAATTTCGTGTAGCACCTGTAGGGCGAAGAATCCCTCCTTCTCGGCGGTCTTGACCTGGGTAACAACGTTGTCGTCGACCCAGAGGACGGTGATGGGCACCTTGGCGCCCCACTTGTCCCACATCGCCGACATCCCGCACTTGACGCCGATAACGCCGGTGCGCCGCGATGTGGGTCCCATCACCCCGGCCCGCGCCTCGATGATCCGTCCCCGCCGCCGCCCTCGCCCCCAGCGTCGTCGTCGTCGGAATGGGAGGCGAAGGCCTCCGCGGAGAAGAGCCGGGAAGGCGGGAAGGGGAGGCGCGGGCTCCCGCCGGCAGAGAGTGAGAGGCCGCGGAGGCGCGCGAGCAGGCCCCTCGAGGCGGCCGCCATGGTTGCGGCTGGGCGACGGCGGGGAGGCGCGACGGCGAGATGGGTGCTGGCTGTGGGTTTACGCGGCGGCGCGGCGAGATGAGTGGGTGCTGCTGGGCAGTAGGGTTTACTGAGCTGGGAGCCCGGCCCAATGGGGGGCAAAGCGAGCATGCGCGCGGGCTCACTTACGAGTGGGCCTGAAGCCCTGAACTCTACTGGTGTTTTTTTTCGCTTTTCCGATTTCTGATTTCAGTGCTGCACGCGAGAATCCAAATTCAGCTAAAAACAGACACATTACACGTAGAATTTGAGTTGCACCGATTTCAAAGTTTAAAGGACAAGTCACTGGAATGAAGAGAATACAAATTCGCTTCAGTATTTGTGACGCATAGCATGACTCAACTGGGTCTCGAGTTTCGTCAAAATGATGAACAAATAGATGTCTCGAAAAGGCTAATCTTTTGATTAGCTTATCCTGGAGGGATCATGACTTTTGTACACCGACAAAAGGCAACCAGAAACATAATCTCACATAGGTTCAACTAGCAAGTTCATCACTACCCTAAAGACTCCAAACAGTGTTCCTTCTATAATGCCAAGAACAGAAGCTACATACCCTGTAGCAAAAGAACTGATGACTCAACCGGTAAAAGCAGGCCACAAATAGATTTTACATGGGGCTTGATTCATCTGAACATCACGGCGTCAACCAATCATATGATCTGATCCTAGTGAAATCAGCTATCATAGCGATCAAAACAACGCTCATGATGAGCAGCTTCAGGCTTCGTAGAACCGGAGTTCCACCATGGCCTCCTGATGCTTGGGTGAATACCATGCCGTGGCCTTTGCTGAACCCAGGACCTTGAGAGCCCAATCAATTGCAAAGATCGGGTCATCCACTCGAACAAAATGGTCCTGGCTTCTGGGGTCAATGGCAACAGAGGATTCAACACGAAAACTGAAGGGCCCAACTATCTGCAGCAAGACAAGGAAGAGGTTTATTAAGACGAGATAAATTCCATATGATACCTTTCACACACAACGATCATCTTGTCTATTCTTCTTATAATTTATTGATGGCAGGCAATCAAAGAGAAATGGCCAAAAGATAACAACTCCTATGTTCTAACAAGTTTAGCCCCTGGCCTTTCAGTAGATGGAATTTGCTCCTCAACAAGAGTAAACATGACTGCCGTCATAAGCACTAGGATTTGGATCAGACTGTAACTAATAAACCAAAATTTGGCTAGTGTTTACATTATGGCACAGAAGATAAAAAGAGTCAGGGTGTATGCATATCTAAGCATAGCCTAGAATTCAACTAAGATAAACTCTCCTGCAAGGAAGTCATTACAACAACAACAACAACATAGCCTTTAGTCCCAAGCTAGTTGGGGTAGGCTAGAGATGAAACCCATATGAAAACTTGATCTAAAAGAACGTAGAAAGGCACAAGACAAAAGGATAAAGATTAGGGTAGATAGAAAAAGGAAACAAAGTCATGGTTCAGGCACGTTAATAGCTTGCCTCCAAGCGCTCCTATCCAAAAGCTAAATCCTTGGAGATATTCCACTCCTTAAGGTCTCGCTTAACCGCCTCGTCCCAAGTCGGCCTAGGTCGGCCTCTACCTCTCTTTACATTATCTACCCGTTCTAGAACTCCACTACGCGACCGGCGCCTCGGGAGGCCTCCGTTGAACATGTCCAAACCATCTCAACCGATCTTTGAATCAATTTCTCCTCGATAGGGGCCACCCGACCCTATCCCGAATATCTTCATTCGAACTCTATCCCTTCTAGTATGCCCGCAAAACCAACGCAACATACGCATCTCGGTCACACTTAGTTTGTTGGACATGTCGCCTCTTTGTAGGCCAACATTCAGCACCATACAAAGACATCGTAAGGCGAATCTGTCCTATAGAACTTCCCTTTTAGCTTCGTGGTACCCTCTTGTCACATAGGATGCCGGAAGCTTGACGCCACTTTAGCCAACCTCTTTGCGATTCTATGTCTAACATCTTCATCAATGTCGCCATCCTTACGTAGCATAGATCCTAAATACCGAAAAGTATCCTTCTTGGCCACCACTTGTCCATCCGGGGTGACATCCCCATCCTCGTGCCTAGTCGGGCTAAAGTCGCACATCATATACTCGGTCTTGGTCCTACTCATCCCCGAACCCTTTCGACTCTAGCGCGTGTGCCTCCACGGCTCCAACTTCCTATTTACCCCTTCTCTACTCTCATCCACTAGCACCACATCATCAAAAAAGAGCATACACCAAGGGATATCACCTCAGTATATCCCTTGTAACCTCATCCATCACCGTAGTAAATAAATAAGGGCTCGATCTTGACCCTTGATGTAGTCCTATGTTAATTGGAAAGTCACCGGTATTGCCATCACATGTCCGAACACATGTCGTCGCATCTTTGTACATATCCTTGATGAGGGTAATGTACTTAGTTGGGACTTTGTGTTTTCTAAGGCCCACCACATGGCGTTTCTCGGTACTTTGTCATACGCCTTCTCGAGGTCAATAAAGACCATGTGCAAGTCCTTCTTACGCTCCCTAAATCTCTCCATCAAGCTGTCGTACTAAGAAAATCGCCTCCATGGTCGACCTCCAGGGCATGAACCCAAATTGGTTTTGGGTCACACTTGTCGACCTTCGTGGCGATGCTCGATAACCCTCTCCCACGGCTTCATCGTATGGCTCATCACCTTAATCCCCGTGTAGTTAGTACAACTTTGAACATCTCCCTTATTCTTGAAGATTGGTACTAATATACTTCGCCTCCATTCTTTAGGCATCTTGTTTGACCTAAAAATGAGGTTAAAAAGCTTAGTCGACCATATTACGCTCTCGCTCCCGGACATCTCCACACCTCAATGGGGATGCCATCGGGGCCCATCGCTTTACCTCCCTTCATCCTCTTCAAAGCCTCTCGATCTACGCCTCCCGAATTCTCCTCAAAGCGTCTACGGTATCGTCAAATGAGTCGTCCAACTCAAAGGTAGGACTATCATTCTCCCCATTGAACTTGACTTATCGAAGTACTCTCGCTATCTGTCCTTGATCTCCTCGTCCTTCGCCGGTCGTCGACCGTCCCATCCTTGATGCATTTGATTTGGTTTATGTCCCTTGTCTTCCTCTCACGTATCCTAGCGATCCTATAAATGTCCTTCTCCCCTTCCTTCGTGCCTAGCCGTTGGTAAAGGTCATCAAAAGCGACCCTTTGCTACACTCACGGCTCGCTTTGCAGCCCTCTTCGCTATCCTATAGCCCTCGATGTTGCATTTTGCACTCTTGTCGAGATGGAGGCGCTTGAAGCACTCCTTCTTCTCCTTAATAGCCTTTTGTACCTCGTCGTTCCACCACCGGGTGTCCTTCGCTTCCTTCTTGCCTCCCCTACTCACACCCAACACTACGAGGCCACCTTCCGTACACATGTTGTCATCTTGACCACATGTCGTCCGTGCATCTTCTCCTTCTTCCCAAGGCCCCTCGCCTAGCATCCTCTCCTTAAATGATTGTGCCGCTTCCCCTCTAAGCTTCCACCACTTCGTCCTCGTAATCTTGACACGTTTGTCGGTGGGCACGCGACCAAAAACGAAAGTCCGCCACTACAAGCTTGTGTTGAGGGACCGCACACTCCCCGTGTATCACCTTACAATCTAGGCAAGCAGTCCTATCCTCCCTTCTTGCAAGGATAAAGTCGATCTGGCTCGAGTGTTGTCCACTACGGAAGGTCACTAAATGGGATTCCCTCTTTCTAAAGAGGGTATTCGCTAACAACAAGTCATAGGCCAAAGCAAAATTCAAAACATCCTCCCCCCTCTTCGTTCCTACTACCGTACCCAAAACCCCGTGTACTCGCTCAAACCCTACATTTGTTGCACCCACATGGCCATTGAGGTCTCCTCCTATGAAGAGTTTCTCACCGATAGGCACGGTACTAACCATGCTATCTAGGTACTCCCAAAACCCGACTCTTGGCACTCTCACTAAGACCTACGAGGCGCATAGGCGCGATCACATTCAAGACCGAGTCTCCAACGACCAATCGGACTAGGATAATCCGATCACCTTGCCTCCTAACGTCCACTACTCCATCCTTAAGGCTCTTATCTATCGGGATACCTACACCATTCCTACCCGATGTTGTCCCCGTGTACCAAAGCTTGAAGCGATTGCCCTCCACCTCTTTTCGCCTTACGGCCCTTCCATTTGGTCTCCTAGCGCGCATAGAATATTTACACGCCTCCTAGTTGCCGCATCGACTAGCTCTCTTAACTTACGTTAGGGACCCCTACGTTCCAACTACCTAGACGAATCCTAGTTGGCTCGGCTAGCTTCCTTACCCTTCGCACCCGTCGAGGAAAGTGCAAAGACCCTTGCTCATTTTTCACTACACCCGGGGCGCGGATGTAGCACGCCACTAAGGTTGCGGCGACCCGACCCTTGCTCACTTTGTTCATCGTACCCGGGATCACGATACGACGCGCCACTAAGGGGATGGCGACCCGTCCCCTTGCCCATTTGACACCACACCGGGTTAGATGATGTAGCGTCGCTAAGAGGGTTACGCCAAAACAATTTCTTATGGGTTTCATATCCATTAGAGTGGTTGGTTTTTCTGTTGGTTCGCCAAACCTAACGCAACCCTCCTCCTTTACCCGGGCTTGGGACCGGCTATGTTGAGCGACTCAAGAAAGTCTTCCGATCAACATAGGTCGGAGTTCAAGGAAGTCATTAATATTATTAATGAGTTTGTTGTCCCATGCCTTTCTGATGGTGAACCTCCTACTGCTTCTTCCAATTCTGAAACTGGGATTGGCCTGTTGACTTATATAACAAAACTATCCTGGACTGACGTGGTTAGTCCCAAGTACCTCAGTTTCTTTCATAAGTTTCGAGCACAATAGATTGAGATGTAAGCAGAAGCTACCAAAGTAACCATAGGAAAGAAGACAATAACAGGTATCAGAGAACAATGGAATGAAAAAAAAAAAATGAATTACCTGTTGTTGAAGGGAAACAGTCACATCAGGACAAATATCGCAGAATGTCTCTACATCAGGTCTTCTAGAGAAGAAGAAATCTTGTGCAAGGCGAGAAGCACCACATAAGAACAAGGAGCCAGAGGAGATATCAAATCGGGCACTTGCCTTAGTCAAATCCAGAAAAAAGCCTCTGAAAATTCCCATATTGAGCAGTGAAAGTAACAGAAGCAAAAGAGGTCTGCAAAGGCAGCATATTTATTCCTTTCATTAAACATTCTAAAAGCATTACTCTTTTGTGTTTCATCTCGTAGAGCCACTCTCCTTGAACAGTTCCCCAAATATCCACTGGCTACTGCACCTGAATAAATGAAAGGAAGGACACTTGAGAAACATTGCTGATTACATATGAATCCAATACAGTGCTAATAAATTGATAACCATTTCACATAGCCATGCAGAGATGCACTAAATGTCAGCACCAACGGAAAAATAGGCAGTAAAGCATATAGGGAAGTCAAGTCGTCCTACTGTATACCAGCATCTATATGAAGTGAGGGATATTATTGGCTTCCAAAGTTAAGTAATATCACAACAAAGTTTTGAAAAGGTGCTACACACTGGTTGAGTGGCAAATTGTCGGACTACTTGGACCCCTAGGCAGCCTAGGAAGCAATCAGGCACTAGGCTTGAGAGCTTGAGTGAGGTGTCTAGTATAGTAGTACCTAGGTGCCACCTAGCCACCTAGGCGAGGGCTAGGTGTCCGATATTTTATACAGTGAGCTCAGCAATGGGAAACAGAAAGACTAAGTTACGATCAGATTACATCCTGGATTTCTAGGAAATGAACAGCGTGTCAATGAAAAGGTTTTGAAGCAGTTTGTGGGGCAGCAACAAAACCTCCAAAGTCAAGCAAGTAGATGCAAGGAATTTCCATTAAAAGGAGTAAGTATCAACATCAAATGGAGAGTGGACACTCACCAACGATACCAGTAAGAGAAACATGTGAATCCGAGAGAAATATATCATATGGCTGAACACTTTTTAGCTTATCTTCTTTTTTCCTCCAAGCATCAATGCTTTTCTTGATGGAAATAGCCGCTTTAGCACATAGGCCAGGTAGCAGAGCAATTGGAACATCATCTGTTTCATCACCTCCAAAACATTTTGGTTCCCCACTATTCTGCTGCAATAATAGATGATAACTCAATCCAGAACTGGAGCCAACTGAAGCAAGGTCAGCTGATAATGACAATGGCACATCCCAATATGCTCCATTTTTATCAGCAAATAATCCAGGCCAAGATGCTTGCAATGTAATATTATGATGAGGAAGCTGCAATAGGTAAACAGGTGTCCTTTAATCCAAGCATTTAGAACAGTAACAACATAAACTTAAACTAAACATTCCCAAAAGCGAAAAGAAAGGGGGGGAACAGGATAAAACTTCCACAAGACATTATCAACAGCTAGTTGCTCTAATCAATATACTGAAACAGAACATGATTTATCGAGAAACCATAGTGCAAGCAACAAGAATACCCACAAATAACTAACTGTATACCAAATAGGTTAAGAGCGTCCAGATTTTTTGCCTTGTGGTGAAATATCGCTTTTCCTCGATTGCCTTTCTTGATATCAAACAACTCCAGCAGCAAAGTGGTGTCTGGTGTGATCAAGATTTCGTGCCTACACCTAGGGACATAACATCATGCAAGTGTTTCTTCAAATCTTTGGTCCAAGAGGCCTCTTCCTGCCGATTTGCTAACTTTTCTTTCACGACAGAATAGAGCTTCTTAACATTGATTTTCTCCAAGATGGTAGAAGACCTGAACAGATCACAACAGATTGTTCGTTAACATGAGTTTAATGAGAAACTTGTTGAACATTAAGTATAACCTCTACTAGATATCCGCATTGGGCAGGCTATTTAGTCCATTAAATTACCAAGGAGAAACAAAAAATTGGACAGTAATCTCCTCCTCACCTTCTGAGCTGACAATGCTATACATCAAACAAGAGACAGAAATGATAGCCCATTTCAGATTACTTAAAATCAAATCGTCTCACATATCATCCACTGATACATCAATACCAACGTATGTTGATAAGGGAGGCACATAATCCTAGTGCTGACAAAATGATCCAAAATTAACCAATGTACATTCATATATGTATCAAATCCAGGTTTTTTTTTTTTAACAAAGCAAATCCAGGGTTATGTCCACACTATGCACACCAAGCCTACATTATCATTGGCGCCTGATGCTACAAGATTGCAATTTGCAAGCAAAACATTGAGTGCCTCCCAACCGCAACCTCCTCGGAGCAGTACAGATATGTATAATGGGCCAGGTTCGTCACCATACCAGTTGTCCGTGATGTAGAAGATGTGGGCGTGGTTGACGGAGAGGCCATCGCGGGTGGCGGAGAAGGTGGGGACCAGAGGGGACGCCATGAAGCGGTGGAAGAAGTCGAGCTGCTTGGGGCGGGTGACGCGGCAGCCCCGTGTGAGCCCCAGCGGCAGGGGGTCCCCGGGACGGGGCGCACCGTGCCCTCCATCGTCAACGGGGTCTCCGCGTCCAGCTCCCACCGCCCGTCCTCGTCAGACATCCATCGCATCCGCCGCAGCGACATCGGCGACGGGCGGCGCCTTTTGGAGCTGGTGGCCCTTCCGATTTCCCGTCGGCGTCGGCGTCGGGGTGTGCATTTGGTGGGCGAGGGCCGGATAGGGACCTAGGTGGGTAACGTTGGGCCTGTTTGGCAGATGCAGATGGCCTGGGCACTGGGCTGGGCTGACTGGCTAAGCCGCTTGACATCTCAGCTGGCCAAACTTGCTCCAACGTACCAAATGCAGTAGCGCTGGCTAAAGGGACCTACAGTGTATAAAAAAATATGCTCACGGTTATCACTTGATTGGATCAACTGAATTACGCAGCCGTGCACCGAAGGGCCTAATAGACAATATATTAGAGCGGCTCTAATGGTGCTCAAGATCTATAGGAGATATGGTGGAGGAGTACTAGTGTGCGTGTCAATGTTATGCTTCTTTGTGGCAGGGGACTAGGAACACATCTGCCCTTTCATGACTCGTAAATTCATTAATATCTTATACTCTCTAGTCCCTCTCACAGCAAGTATAACATCGACACGTACACTAGTAGTCCCTCCACCATATCTTCTGTGGATCTTGAGCACCATTAGAGCAGCTCCAACGTATTGTCTATTAGGCCCTTCGATCATCAGCTCGAACTGACCTCCTTCAATTCGGTGTGACCAAACTATTGAAACCTGCTACAATATTCTTCCAGAAGTCATTGAACTTTTGTCCATTCCCCTTGATTGGATCAACTGAACGCAGCCATGCACCAACTAGTTTCATATCCTCTTCCTTAGACCAATTCAGGCGCCCTCCTTTCTTTTCATTCTCACTGTTATCACTCCAAACCTGATTGCTGACATCATCTTCATTGTTTTGCGGTACAACAGATTGGTGGGGATGAACTTGATCCTGCAACACGATGAGGAAAAGCCATAGACTCAACTGGAGAGGAAGATTGAACAGCTTCACTTGTAGCTCCTCTTCCAAACATAGCACCAGGAGAAAAGTTGAAGTTGCCTTCATAGGGGATGTCGTATGGATGATATGGAGGCATGCCATACAGATTGAAGTTTATTGGAAAATGATGTTGGAATTGTTGATCGAATTGAGGTCAAATATTGGCCGGAAGTGATGGTGTTGGGTAACGTGGGAATCAATGGTTGGCGCTCTTGTGTTCCTCGGATGAGGAGTTTGGATTGCATCCTCATCCATGTTCTTTTTTTTGGGTCTGTAGTGTAGGTATCAGAAATTTGTGGTCCATATGTGTATGCTTGTGTCCATATTTGTAGAAGAAAACTTGAAGTTGCCAACGGCTAGTTGGCATGCCCCAAGGCCCAAAAGCGGTTGCAAAGAGTCAACGGTAATGGAACAATGTTACGAGACAACCATTTTTTTAATGCTTGCACCAGGTGCCCAGTTTGGCTACCGGTGCTAGTCGGTGCTTAGCTAGCACCAACACTCCAATGTGTAGTAACTGCTTTCCTTTTTCTCTCTTCTCAAAACACCCCCTTAAACAATACATTGGAGCTGTTCTGTGGGCTCCCCAACTCAGCTTCAGCTTAATATCAAACGAGCACAATGACTTCTGAAACAAAAGGTAGTTATACTGAAGTTTGATTTGGGCTAGAAACTGAAGACATTAGAATATGATATTTTCCTAGCTTCTTCATATATTTTTTTTAGAAACCCAAGCCCTAGAGGTTAAATAAAAATTAAGCTGGCCATACTGTTAAATCAATTGTGGAGATTCTCGTGGACTTCAGGTACTTGGGACTTATATCTACTATAACCTTATTTAGCTCTGCTCCAGCTCCACCAAAATCCATTATGGAGCAATTTAGTTTAAAGTAGATGAATAAATATATTTGGCATGCAGGCTAGCTCCATCTCTAAAAATATGAGCTTTTCTGAGAAATGTCTAATATGCTCTTGGACGATGTGTTCTTAAACAATGCTTTTTACATTGAACAATGTTTAGCGCGTGTTTTGACGCTTGTAAGTACTCCCTATGTGGCAGTTCACAAAATTAAGCCTATAATATGCGAGTTCATGGGCTGGTCCATTTGCATCTTTATTAAGCAGCCTTACTTCCTCAAAAAAAAAAAAAAAAAAAAAAAAACTTTTGAAGGAATCAAAGAAGTGCGAGTATTTATAATGACCAATAAATATTTTCAGATTTGAAAAAGAACGATTATTCAAAAGAGAGATGTGCGTCAAACAGGAAGTAATGAGGTCATCCTAAATCTATGGATGATCAAATCCCATCAACTTTACCCAAAACCAAACGCAACCTAAGACAGACAAAATCTCGTCTTGCGCAGCATCAAATGACGTGATTTATCACTTATTTTAGTTCTTTACCTCGTCATACTTCACTTTACACTTTACATATACAATGCAAATAGCAGCAGTGCCAACAGGTACACCAAAACAGGTCACTCTGCCCCCGAATGAAACTCTGGGTTGGCCACGACAAACAAACTGACTATCGGACCAATCATTCAGCATTCTATAACTAAAGATCTGCTTATACACGCATACAAACTGACTATCGGACCAATCATACAGTCATACAAGATGTATTGATTAATTTGTTCAAAAAGGCGATTGTTACTGTCTAGCCATCGCAGCCATAATCATAAACAATCACGTTCTCTCTTCCCTGCCTAATCTCCACAATGTGACTTGAACGGACGCTCAATGAACTTTGACGTCCTTTCCCCAGAATAGGAATGGGCATCATGTGCAAGTGTCTGAGACATTTTTCAAGAATGAACAAGTTAATATAAAACAAAAATAGCGATCATGAGTTTGCAATAATATATATGATATGCAATCAATGCTCATTTATGTTGATTTCAATTTCAAACAAAACACAAACAAATCATTAATACTATACTTAATATTGTCGCCAAAAAAAAAAAAAAAACTACACTTCATATTGATGTAGGTATACTAGTTCAACTTAATAGTGCACTCTTCCCGTGGCTAGTAGCTTAGTCGGAACACCCTCCTTGCTCACTCTCCATCACCGTTCTCCTTGCCCAATCTCCATCATTTACTCTTCTTGCTCTCTGATGTATGCTTGCATCACCCTCTTTACTTCTAACTCTACTGTAAGGTCACCACCCTAATGGAAAAATATGGCCACAA
Organism: Hyparrhenia diplandra; assembly: GCA_015847255.1. Classification (NCBI taxonomy): domain Eukaryota; kingdom Viridiplantae; phylum Streptophyta; class Magnoliopsida; order Poales; family Poaceae; genus Hyparrhenia; species Hyparrhenia diplandra. Next base: position 21,978 of record JADLZK010002102.1, read on the forward strand.
TATTCCTCCTACCCTCATAGCATGTTTTTTTTTTCAGACCCTCGTAGCATGTCTTAGTAGCTTAGTCAGAACACACTCATTGCTCACTCTCCATCATCGTTCTCCTTGCTCACTCTCCATCATTTACTCTTCTTGCTCTCTTCTGTATGCTTGCGTCACCCTCTTTTCTTCTGCCTCTACTTGGATAATTGACAACTGTAAATTTACCACCCTAATGGAAAAATATGGCCACAACCACAATATTCGTCCGACCCACATAGCATGTCTTTTATTCTGTTTCACAAGCTCCAAGGCAACTTCCTAGCCGCTAGAATCTCCACATTTGATTTTTGAATCTAAACCAATAAACACGACAATAGCAAAATGCCAAAGGTAACAGCGCAGCAGAGAGTATGGAGCTGTGTATTTACCTGTTCTTGAGATTGGAAATACATGAATGGAGTATAGTGTAGAAAATTTGAAACCCTTGATGTGTATATATCAGCATATCTACAGCAAATGAAAAGTTAGTTCCATTCAGTTTGGAGTCCATACAACATTTTCCCTCACTATCAAAAAAAGATTATAGCCACTCACTTTTCAATTTGCCTGGTCAGATGACTCTTATCCCATAGGCCAGCACGTGACAACCAACCCCATCTTAGGAGAAAAAAAGAAAAACATACTTGCTTAACTTACTTTTCTAACAATTAGAGAGATAAATACCAGGAATTTATGAACAAGACCAATAAATTTGATTACATACATGGAAATTAAAATCATACATATTGGAAATCAGAAGCAGAAATAGGTACAATGACGTTTCAAAGCAGTTATTTATGTAAGAAATATATGGGATGATACATCTGAACACCCAGATTTGAAGGATTTCCCAAATTCGCTACAAGAATAAGAATTTACATAGTGATTGATGTACCTTTTATTGAAAAGTTCTCCATCTGCTTCTAGCATTGGCCCAATCTTTTCATCTAATCTTTTGCATAACAATGAGCAACTTTTGCATACTCTCTGTAAGCTCCTGGTCATCCATACAAGTTGCAGCAAGCGTCTGAAAAAATGTATATCAGTGCAAGCATCTTGAGAACTTAACAAAATCCTGGAGTCCTTGAAACTAAGCCAAAATCACAAGATTATCTTAATTTTTTTGGTTAAGATGTATAAAAATTCATATATGGCAGCAGTGCACTGCGGAAACTAATACAAATATTAAAGTTTCAAACATCTGAAAAGGACATTCAACATGCTGGAGCTCACTAAAGCATCAGGTTTCACTCTAGTACCTGTGCAGGGCGTGAATTAGAGCGCCTCTGCAGAGCCAGGAGAAGCTGGTTAAAAAAGATTCCCCACATTTTCTTTTTTGTTGTATAAGTGTAACAAGCTTTTCTTTCTGATCATGGCTTTTGACCAGTGCATCAAACTGCAAACACAGAAGAGAAAAATAGGTAAACAAGAGACTACAACTCGACAGCATAACAAAATGTGGGGTTTGCTTCCACAACAATTCAGAATCAATAAATGTTCAAGAGAAAGGTTCATCCTGCTAGTCAGAAATTAAAATTCTACTACACATTGCCATTATTTTTTTTAATTACTGAGAAAAGGTAAGCAAACTAACCTCATTTTCTAGTTCTCTGCAGATTAATGCTGTCCTCCATCGTAAATGAACTTTTGACTGGCTTACATCTGTGTAAATATGGTCCCCAACATATAATATCTCATCCCCATGAATGCCTAGTGATTTCTCAACCATCTGAGCACTACCACCAGAATATAAGCCACCTAAACACCCATTTCATAAAAGGGGTAGCAAGTCAGTCACAAAACTGGCAATGGATAATAGACAAAGAGCATATCAAAGAAAAGAAACTAAGGTTGCAGGATCTAGTCTAGTGACATAAGCAATTAAACATAAAAGTTGAAGTAGCTCTCATGTTTTATTCCCCAATCCAAACTCTCCCTTCTCCATTTCAGAATAAAAAAGCATATCTGCACTAAAGAAAAGACAAGATCCCAGCACCAAAATGGGGAAAACAAGGTGCCTGCACATCAGAACACCCAAACTTCTGCACAAGAAAGACCAACATGTGGTTCTGCTGTTGATAAGCAATGATGTTACATCTTTCGTTTAAAAAAAAAAAGGAACAAGTCTACTTTTTGGCCCCTCACCACGAGTTTGTCTAATTTTGACCCTATTGGCACCTCAACTTCCAATACCGTTCAATTTTGTCCAGCCTGATTTTAGTGGTTTTCCAGTAACACGCTCTCCCTCTCCCTCCTTTTCCCACCACCACCGTCCCCATCTCCTTCCTTCCTGATTTTTTTTTTCACTACTTCCGGTTGATAAGGAAAGGCATACATATCATACGTGGATTAGTATAATTTAGGATACTACTCTATTTTTATGATGATACTACCCTCATCTTAACTTCCTATTCGACTCTTATGAAATCGAGTACCGGTATTTTACCGGAATCCATACATAAACCGTATTCGTTTATTGTTAGAGAATGAATTTCATCTAATTAGTTACTTTTTGGGTTAAACCGCACCCCTTCCATTTTCTAGTTCCAACTTTGTTTGTGTATGTTCAATGAATAATTGGAAAGCATCCACCTCATTCTCACTCCATTTGCCGACTCCTTTTTTTATGGATTTGCTCTCATCTTTAGACCCCAAAAAGCGTATATTGATAGTAACCTAATAAAATAAAAACCAAGCAAATGCTCTTTTTCCTAAATTAAAATATGGGATCCTTTTTATTTAAGATCCTCTTTTCTCCATCTCATTTCTACTTCTACTGCTTATTGGGATGTCTATGTGACCCATAGAAAGTTGGTCATATAATACATCTATCTGCCACTGCCGCCTCTCTCCCACTCCATCCATGGCACCACATACAACTGTAACATAGGAGACATGCTCTCGGGACCGTCCACCTGCTCTTTATCTTCTCCATCAGTCCTCTATCGCAGCCTCCTTCCCTCATCCAGCACACAGCGAGATTGCTCTCGCAGCTTTACCCACGGTAGATGGTGCTCCATGGCATGGGGGTGCCCTTTCTCTCTCTTGTCCACCCAGGGCATGCAGACCATGGGCAGAAACTTGAATTGCCGTAGCTAGGGGCTGCATCGAGCTTGGCCATGGCACGCCTCCTCTGCCTCTCCATCCCTCTGGTGATGAGCAAGGAACAGTCTGTGGCAGCACACAGGTACGAGACGGCGGGGTTATCCGTACACAGCAGAGGTGAGTGCTGCAGTGCAAGAGCGAGCACTCTGGAGTGTTGTAGAGAGAGGGAGGTGCAGAGGGAGAGATGGAGCATATGACCACCAAAAACCAGACCGAGGGCTAAAAACTGAAGAACATTGAAAGCTGAGGTGCCAAATTTACTAGTTTTGTAGTTTGGGGTTAAAAAAATAGAGAGTAATAGACAAACATAAGAGTTGAGGGGGAAAATGGATCTATTCCCAAAAAAATATGATGTCGCGAACTATAAATCATCTTAGATAGGGAAACTATCATGAAAGAATCCCCCCCCCACCCCCCACCCCAGCGTTCCTTAATTATTTTTTTTTCAGTTCTATTTGTTGTTTCCATTCATTGAGTTTTGAAGAAAAATGAACATAATGCGCATAATACATATTCACAGTTTGAAACGAAACATGTTCCTTCACAGTGACAGAAAAAAAAAGAATTATTGGAGGTTCTATGAGTTATTGGTTCACAACAGTAACGGGCGAAGAATTTGACCTGACTTTACTTTAAAACAGGGAAGCATCAGTCCATCATCTGTTACAACCTCATATAATGGATGTGAAAGCTGGAAAAACTCTGGCTTCCTTGCGGAGACTATAACCTATAGTGCAAAAAAAGAATCAATGAATATTAATGAAGTTTCCAGTACGTTGTAGGCAATGACTGTTAAACAGTCACTTCTACAAAGCTGGCATAAGAGAGAGAGATAAAACTTACCATTTCAAAAAGATCTCTCCATCCCACATCATTAGGAAGAAAGCGATTGAATGCATGATTCATCATTTTGTTTGTATAATGGAAATCTGAATTAGTAATGAGAAGCAACTTTTTTTTTTTTTTTTTTTCCTGCCTGATAGATTGAAAAGCCAGCATATCAGTACAATGGTTCTATTACTTTGAATTGATCATAGGGCACCATAAGGTGGAACTCTGCTTTACCTCTTTTTGATCAAGAAGAGCTAAAGGAAGTTCTGGATCAGGCTCTACAAACCGCTCAGGCTCAGCCATTATTTCTCTCTACATTTCCACCAGCTAAAGAAGTTTTCATAAAAAAAAAGTAGCCATATATCATAATCATATTATGATTCCAAAGAGTACCTTAAGTTGGCCTTCTACATGTGCTCGGAAAAGTGCTTTGGAAACAGCCTGGAAAAAAAGGTACACCAAACTTTGTTTATTACATAGCAAAATGGACAAGGAAAAAAGTTCCATAAGTCAGAAGAGACATTGCTTGGTGAGCGGACCTTTTTTTTTTTTCTCTGTTATTGTATAGACTAATTCTTTTACTTTATTCTTAATATATAATAAAGAGATGAAAAGGAAACAGCAGTGCTCGTTACATTGTACAGTCCTTTGTAATCCAATGGCCCAAGTTCAGCTGGCAACAATCCCTGATCTAACTTGTCGACCATCTGAAGAAAATAGCAATATTCAGGTTCAGTTTAAACTTGAGAAATGTTTAGTGTGAGAGATCAAATGCAAATTCAGAATGGCTACATAATCATTTGATAAACACTACAACTACACCCTGAATGAATCAAAACGGATTGATTGTGTTGATGTGTATTGATTTGGAATAAATACATTCAGATTTCTGAGAACACATCATGTTTCTTTGATGGGGCTCTTAATTGTGATTTATTCTGCGAGGACAAATCAAATGCCAATAACTTCTATTTGATGCTAATACAAACCCCACTACTAACAAACAGAAGGATCATAATCTGGTTGTTAGATCATCAAGAGACATGTCTACACTTACATATATTGACCTATATATTAAATTAATTTCCAAATCAGCGAGGTAAATATGGCCAAACTCCAAGTCCTTACAAGGCAAAGGCGAGAGTTTATTCAAGGATGAAAGAGGAACACCAAACTACTAGCAAAAAAATATTTCAGGTGGCTTGCTTAGCATAGTATCTCATCTGAACTTGTACCATTTCTGCAAATCTTGCCAAGTCTTTAGCTAATCTAGACAAATACTTAGCTTCTGGAAAATATAACTCAGTCACTTGGAAATCAACAGAAAAACCATTAGCTCCCTGGGTACACTAATGAGAAAGATGGACATGGACTTAAATAGTTGACATGTCAAGTGACATCACATCACATAAACATTGAAATGACTATATTATATAAAAGGAAGAGATAAGGAAACCTGCATGAACATGACAGCTTCTGAAACAGAGAAAAGGGTGTTGAGGAACTCCCATCGACTTTCTTTTCCGCAGGTCCACCAACTCTCTTCCATATATTTCACTATTCAAAGACATGAATTAGAGTTCTCATGATCTCATCTCTGGAGCCCAGAAACTTTGGTGAAATGTGCTACCTATACCTCACAGCAGCAGTGGAAAGCATCTGGGTACCATGCATGGCCCTCTTAACATAGCCAAATCGATCAGCTTTAACCAAGTTTCCCTTCTCTTTATCAATAACAAGGCCTATTATGACCTGTCACACAGCAATTGTATCACTAGAGGTGATAATGTGTTTCAAGGTATTATGAAAGAAATGCGCGCAGCAGGCACTACCAGATCAGGGTCAAATTTAAGGTCATCTACTGGGAAACCCATGCTCTTGAGGTTGTCCATCCCATAGTCATATGCACGTCCTTCCCAGGCCTGCAGAAATGTTATGTGATTACCATAATATTTGCATTGAGCAAAATTATACTATCTCCAATCCAAATATAAGCCTGAGGTTTTATCCTATGTCAAACTATTATTTTAACTTTGACCATCAATAGCTAAAATTCATATACATTGCCAACGTAAGACTGATGTTAGTAGATTCATCATGAAAAATTATTTTTGCAATCTATAACCCTTCATATTTGAATTTGACACAACATATTTACATAGAAATTAAGTCAGTGTACTAATGGGAATATAGGGATTGGAGGAAATATTTATATCTAAAATTATCTACATTACAAACAGAATGAAAACTCACAGCAACTAACCCCTGACATGAACTTTATGAACCAAAAAATTAAAGGGAAAAACACTTGGAAATTTAGATCACTCATACGATATCCTTTGGAGTACCGGTCAAATCAGCTCAACATATTTACAGAGTTTTCTAAAAGGGCAACCCCTGTTATCAGAAAAGCTTATAGGCGAATCAAGAAAATGGGCCATGAAGTACCATCACATTGTAATGAATTAATGTATAATCCATATCATAGCCAACCACACTGATAGATCGAAGATTTAGTGTTCTGGTGCAGAAAATTCCATGAGCAGAGTGTCTTACTGAAAATGGGGCCTGCATTTTTAGCAAACTGGTGTTAGTATTGTTTCCAGAAGACTGACTGGTTTTGTCATCGTGATGATACTCAAACAAGATATGATTGGCAACGAGGAAACCAAAAATGGAAGTTCAAGAACAAAAGTGCTAGAATGTTAGCAGATAGAATATAACTGCAAAATTAAATCTGATTTACAATGAAAATAGTATTAGCAAGTTTGATTATAGATTGTCTTTCAAAATAATATATGCTTTTGTCTATTCCTCATTTCCTTGGAATGTTTTAGCATTTCCATGATCAATGTATTCGTTAAAGTTATATTCCACTGAATGTCGGAGACTTTGTTGCTAGAAAGACATGTCTCTTGTTCATAAAAAAGGAAACACCTTGTCAAGAACCATCATTCAAAAAAGAATTATCAAACCATTTGACAACAGTTATCTTGGGATACATTTTGTAGTAAATCTTTTTTTTTTTTTCTTGAGCGTGCAGGAGAGCTGTGTATCTTTGAATTAAGAAGAAAGAGGGTCCAGAACCCTTACAGCACACACCACACACCACACACCCTCGTTTTTCTTGCTTGTGATTACATTAGTGCCGTTTTTCTTACAAGCATTTTACAGTAAATCTTGAAAAAGTCAAAAACCATATAGTTATATTTCAGTCCTTTCCCAACAAAAAAGGCCATAAAACAATTTCAAAGGATACATCTAACGACTTTGAAAACTTAAAGGTCAATGCAAGAGAAAATTTTCCTTTCACCAATAAGAGAACCCTCATTTGCTTCTGCCAGGAAGAAAAAAGGGCAGTTGATGCTTCGCAGGTTTCCAATAACCATCCCTTTTTGTCATTACTTGATGGTAAAAAAATCATAAACTTCAACTGCCACATTAGTTTTTCGATAAAAATAAAGGTAGTGTATTTGGCTGAACACGAGATTGTGAGACCATTGCCACAATTTACTGTCAGGGATTGTGATGACTGCATCCGCTACAAGCCAACACTTGATTCGTGCCTGACATAAACTATAAATGCCTACAACAGTAGAGGTCACACACCAGGCATGAAGAGTAGTGACTTATGCTTACACATGACAACTGACCCTTAGTTGACTAAATTCTAAAAACATGAGTGGTCATTGGTCAAACATCTCTGGCTCGTGGAATTCTAGTAGGAATGACATTTACAGAAAAAAAAAAAAAAGAGTGTGTAACAGAGTGGAGGTAAAAAAAATGTTACTACAATTCCTTAAGTGGATAATCTTTTGTCTAAATTCCACAACATAACACAGATGTATAGGTTACTGGTAACTAAACATACATTGGTGACAATATCAATGACTTCTGCACAGGAACATGAATAGAAACAGAAGATGCATGCCGAACATCAAGAAGAACAAGATAATGCTTAAGAGGATAGAACCTTACTGCAATTCCCAAGTCATGAAGCAATGTTTCAGCTTCAACCGCTTCTTTTCAAGCTATCTCCTCAATAGGACCATGCAAAAGTCGACTTGCCGTTCCCACCTAAAGTTAAAGCAGCTATGAGAAATTACAGAGTTATTATCGTGATCCAATTTTGATGATATTGCGGTATATTCAATTAGCCGGTAGGAGAGAAGCCTTCTACTTATAAGCACATATAAGAAGCCCGTGCTTTTGTCTCACCATTGTATATATACTTTATATAAGTTTGCGCAATATTATAGTATCACCCCGAATCAACATAGATTACCCGTATGAGCTCAAATTAAGGAGATCCAGAGCTCACCAAGCGCCTCGAGGCGCTCCCTCCGCACGTTCAAATCCCCTGGTGCTCTCCCCGAGGTAGTCCACGTCCGAGAGCCCCGACGAGGTGACCGAGAAGTAGGACTCCTCCTCGTCCTCGAGCCCGTCCTCCTCGTCCCGCTCCCCTCCACCGCAACCGGCCTACTGGCGTCGAGCGCGCGGCACCGGAGACAGATGGGAGGGCGGAGGCGGGGAGAGCCCTGAGCAGGCTCTGTGGCCGTGGTGGATATACGGAGCTCTGCGGAAGCGACGGCCGCGGCTGGGCCCGGGGGCAGAGGAGGCGCACGAGCTCGGCGGCGTCCGCCATTGTTTGCTGCGAGCTTGCGCGAGGACCGGATTGGGGGCAAAGTGGGGCCGGCATAGCCCACACATGAATTTCACACAAACTCGGGCGCTGACGGCGTCTCCATTGAATATAATCCTGTACGTTGATCACCCATCCGACGGCTGGGGATCGTCGTCAATTTGGAGTCGTTAGAGCATCGATTAGCCGCCTGAATGCAGATACATTTATTTTCTTTATGCTGACCTAATTATCTTTATGTACGAATACATAGTAAAATCGATGTATCTAAAAAAAACCAAATTGAACTACAATTTAGAGCGGAGGGAGTAATAAATTTGACAAAAAATACTAGAGTATTCTAACCAACTACGTAAAGAATGGTAGTGAGGTAGCCTATCCAAAAGCGGATAGCAAATAAGGTAGGGTGGAGAGCTGGCCATTTTAGATTAGATAGTCATATGGAGAGTGTTGGGAGTAATTTTGTCTTAGTAGTAGCTAAATTTAACTTTAGAAAATTATTTGGCTAGTCTCTCTCTTAGACTTTCTCTAGGAAGGCAACCCAAATGCAACCGTGTTTTTTTTTCTTAAAAAATATATTACAACCACTACATTGACGATGCATATACTTCTTCTTTATATTACATAACACTTCAAACTCACGTAAACTTCGAGCACAAAGGTGCGCACACCAAAGTTTGTCGACCTAGTCAACTCGTCAAAAATAAAAAGTGTTATACCGCCCTTCAGACTATCTGTTAGAACACCGCTTAGTCACCATGGGCACTTTCTAACCGAAAGCCAATCGCCGAACCGAACCGAAATTGACCGGAATGTCGGGTTTTCGGTTTTAGTTCGGTGTCGGTTTCTAGATTTGGGAAGTTGATTGTTGGCCCCGACTTCGGTTTTACGGGTTGAGCGGAACCGAACACCGAACAAAGCGCACAACAAGGCAATCCAACGATTTGCAATTCCGCCCAAGCCCACACGGGATGCCCCTGCGGTCCACCCGACCCCCATCCCACATCGCACCCCACCCCGCGTCCCTACCCCCATCCCGTCGCTCATTGGGTTCCGTGATCGGCGCGATCGCACCCTAACCCCAACCCTAGCGTGAGGTAGATGCGCCCGATGGCGTCGGGCGCAACTTTCGAGGCGGCTAGTTTTAAATTGCCGGCAAGCGATAGCGTCTTGTGGCGAAACACGCCGCAGCGCATGGCGCGCGAGCACACTCCAGCACCGGCGGCGGCGCGAGCACTTTAGCGTGTAAACCTGGGCGAGGGTCGGGCGCGGCATCACCGGCGCCCGGCAGGGCGGCGAGAGTGGCGCCCAAGGCCATGGCGGGGCGACAATGGGAGAATGTTGGAGCGCTTCTATGTTCATCAGTTTTTCAGTTGAAAACCGCAAAACCGAAAAAAACGAAACCGAAGTGGGTGGTTTTGTTTTGAAGAACGATCGGGTGTTGTTTTTAGAAACTGAACTTTTCAAAAACTAAATAAACCAAAACCGAACTGTCGGTTAAAACCGAATGCCTAGGCTGACCTCTTCGTCGGCCGAAAAACAGACGCCTCACGCAGTTAATCTCACATAACTCAATTGTTGGCCATCATCTCCCACACAGACACTCGCCAAAGTCGTGGTCCACTTCCAACAGATACAAGACCGTCGAATTGTCACACCAACTTTTTCATTCTCACCGCCTTTCTCCATCGTTAACACCGCAATCTCGAGTCCTCAACTAGGTCTCTAGCTTCGTCGCTACAACATTGGCCACCGCAGAGCACAGTCTTCAAAATGAGGCCTCTAAGGAGGAAAGCGACACCACTTTTTTGGTAGCAAAAATCAAGCTCCAATGGAAGAGGAAAACAGAAGACCTATTTTGCATTCACCGTGGCCCCAAATGTGGATCGTTCTCTCTCCTTGACTCATATCCCTGGTGGGCTGCTACTTCTGCTCTTCCACCTTCTACGCAGCCGCCTTAGCCTCCTTGTCGTCCTCGCCTTCTTGCGGTCGTCCACAAGGAGGTAGTCATTAGAGAACTTGATCTGTAACGTGTCGGACGTCGTGCGGTGGAGCATTGTGGCAATAACTAAGAAGACATACTCTTGGCATTGGCAAAGGAGAAACAACCTAGACGAGAATCATGATAAGCTTGCACAGCGGGATTCGAATTAGGCAAAATGTGCGTTAGGGAGAGAAGGATTAGACGCTGCGGTGATGGGATTAACCAACAATATAAAATAATTTCAAAAACTTTGTGTTTCTATTACAGAAAAATTAACCAACAAGAACACAGTTTGTTACTTGTGTGAGAAGACATCGTTTTAAGAACTTAGAACAAATTAACCAACATGAACAATATGATTTTTTTTTTTTGCTTGTGTAGCAAAGTAATAGTTTTCTATAGTAACTAAGAAGAACATGCCAAAATTTGGGATCAGTTGGACTCGACTTGACAAGGTTTTGAGGTTAATTTTGAATCATCTTTACATCTTTGACATTGTTGTTTTGAGGGTTGTTTATCTCACCTCCCTCTCAACTCTCGTCCGCAGCACACCTCTCACCCCGCAAAGTCACCGCTATGTGTACATCCAAACAGTCATTGGCATTTGATGTACCACTCGATTCCAAATAGAAAATTCATCTACATTCAAACAAAAGATTTGGTATTTAGTCCATTTCCAATACTGAGTTTGATTTGGTATTAGTACCAATTCAATTCTAGGGTATACGGTACGTACGTCAAACATACCCTTAGGCCCTGTTTGGCAGCATGATATTTATATTGACATGTAATTGATTTACATGTGTAATTTCTAGTGCACGAGATTACGGTTGTATATGTTCTCCTTTGGAATCTAACTGTTTGGGTAAAAGGAAAAGAGCAGTATACGTTTCTTTCCGTCGTTCTCCTCAGCCCGAGCTCGCCGATCTGCGAGCGCCCGGCGGCGTCGGTCGGTCATACCTCCAGGAGTCCCTCCTGTTGAGCCGGGCTTCCTGGCCCGCCATCTCAAAGGCGGCAGCCGCCCTCCTCCCGCCAACTCAAGGCAATGGCCCTCGGTGCGGCGGCGCTGGGCGCGACCTCGCCCAGCGCGGTCCGCTGAGTCGAGGCACGGCAAAGCGGTCCCGTGACAATGCGATGCGCAAGAAGGAAAGCGAGGGAGAGGAGTACCCACAGCCACACGGCCCACACCACGCCGATGTCCACGCCGTGGTAGTCCTGAACCCGTACAGGATCGCGTTCGCCATGCCGGCCAGGTCCAACAGCGAGGCCATGTTCACGGTCGGCAGCGTTGTCTCGCGCGGAGATCTTGGTCGGCGGCGCCTCGTGATGCGTTCATGAACACCACGGACACGCCCGAGGCCCTGCGACGGCAGTAAAGACCCACAGCGTCGGCAGCAGCCATCTCTTTAGTTGAACACCGGTGAAAGGTCCTAAATGGCTAGAGGGGGGGTGAATAGCCTAATAAAATTTTCTACAAAACACTAGACAAACTTGTTAGAATAACAAAAGGCGATAAACGCGTTTGCTCTAGCTCTACTTGTCGGCAAGCCTCCTATTGACAATTCTAGTTGCTATAGTCTCTAATTCACACTCAAGGGCTAAGTCGCTATTTTACCACTAGGTGAACAAGCTAAATTACTCTAGCAACTAAGCAAGACTACACAAGCTACACAAGCACAATATATATATATCAAAGTAATGCAAGGTAGAGAGGAGGTTTTATACCAATGTGTCGAGGTAAGTCAACCAATCACCGTAGGATGAATATCAATATGAACAATGAAGCCAATCACCAACGGATGACAAGAGACACAATGATTTAACCCGAAGTTCACTTGAGCACCCTCAAGCTAATCTCCGTTGTGCCGACCTTCTCACGTCTGGGTCGAGGTGGAGCTCACTCCAAAGCCAAATGCCTTTAGGCTTTCGCACCCAATGCAAATGAGAGGTACCCAAGACACGAGCAATAGATTACTCACACTTTGTCTTCAGACGAGGAGTGTGTGACCCTCTCACAAATCACCGGAGGTGGCCAAGAACATTCACCTTCTTTTGCCAGCGCCTCTACCAATCACCAAACCCGGCTAGGAGTGGTGCTCTCCAAAACAACAAAGAAAACCACCGGCTCACAGCGATCCACAAGTGCCACTAGATGCAAAGATCAAAGCAAAGTGCACTTGAATCACCTCAACTCACTAGAATGGATGCTCTCAAGCAAATGGTGAGGAGGAGGATGTGTGCTCAGCTCTAGAGGGTGTTAGAATGATTTCAAATGACCAAGAGACATCCCATGGCCGGCCAAAGGGGTATTTATAGCCAACACCTCGAAATAGAGCCGTTACTTTTAAAACCGTCGAAAACGTATAGCGCCGGGGCGTGCCAGGCGCCCGTGCCAACCGGCACGAGGGCACCGCGCGGCACTGCAACGTCGCCCGGGCCGCGCCCGGCGCTTCAGCGCCCGTGCAGCGTCGGCGCCCGGCGTCGGCGACCCCCGTGACATGCTCTCTCGGACTGCGTCCGCTGCGCGCCGGACGCGCCGAGCGAGCGTCGGCGCCGTTAGTCGAAAACCGGTCAGTACCTGCGCCGTGTGCGCCGGACGCTGGGACTCCCTCGAGCCCGCGTCGGCGTGGCGCCGGACGCTGCGTCGGCGTCTCGGCCGATCCCTCAACGCTGCGCCGGACACGCCGGGCGCTTCCGCCCGGCTTAGCGTCGGCGTAGGTCACTTTTCTTTGAGGTTGTCGATTTGCGTCGTTTCAATTTTGATCCAACTTCCGTCGCTTGATTCTTGTTGCCGACACGTCGAAGAACACCCCGACACCATGTGTTAGCATTTTGAAAACATTTTCCACCAAGTGCGAAGTTAGCTCTCTAGGTTAGAATGCATGCAAATGATTTTGAACCTAGAGGCACATGAATCGATATGTACGATAGTTTTCCCCTCTTCATAGTGCGGCTTATCGATTCTATAATCACTCACACCCTCTATGGTGTCTTGAGTGTAAAATCAAAATGGCCCTATGATATACCTTTGCCTTGAGCCCATTTTGATCTTGATCCACTCCAAGTCATGCACTTGATCATCATTTGAATCATCTCGATCCATCCACCATGACCATCATGCACAACCTTGGCTTGACCAATCTCCAACTAATACAAACACTTAGCATAGAGAGATTAGTCCTAGGATGTCATCAATTAGCCAAAACCAATCTAGAGATCTTCAAGTAGGCCTCCCAAAGCAAGGCCCTTAATGAAATAAGTGGAGTGCAAGTTCTCAAAAGAAGACAACTCTTACACGAACCTCACACCTCACCACGAAGGAAAAAAAGTCCAAATTAGTCCCATAACTATCGAAAGTTCACTTTTTCTCCCTCAACACCAAAAGCAGGACAAATCACCTCCCTCAACTTTTCAAACCATGCAAATTACCTCCCTCGGCGGTTTTGAGTGCGGTATTGCTATAGTAATAGCTGATTTGCCTTTTCTTTTTTAAAAAAAAAATTGGTAGAATCTTTGAAAAATCATAGTAAATCACGAGAAAAATCATAAAATGAAAATTCTAATTTTGTTAGGCTCCAATTTTTATATGATTGGAATTTTCACATGGTCCAATTTTGATATGATTTAGTATAAAATTTTTGCTATGAAGGTTTTGTCTTTTTCTTTTATATTTATTTGGCTGAAATTTTAAAAAATCATAGTAAATAAAAAAACATAAAATAGAATATCTATTTTTTATACTCCACATGTGCATGTCTACACAGGGAATATATAATATGGTATGCTTCAGTATAAAAAATTTTATTGTAGCTTTAGATCTATACTTTTTGTGTAATTTATTGAAATAATTGTAGTTTGCAACTTCTATAATTATTTTTTTGGACTAAAGCATACCATATTATATATTCAGATGTGTAGATCTACTCATGTGGAGTCTAACAAACTTGAATTTTTCTATTTTATGATTTTTTCTGTGATTTACTATGATTTTTAAAAGATTCAACCAAATAAATAAAAAAAAAAAAGATGAAACTTTTCGTAACAAAAAAACTTTATATTAAAGTATATCATATTATTTATTCCTTTGTGTAGATCTAATCATGTAGAGTCCAACAAAATTAGATTTTTCATTTTATGATTTTTAAAGATTCAACCGGATTTTTTTAAAAAAGAAAAAGGCAAACCGCTAGCAATACCGCCCTCAAAACCGCTCGAGGGAGGTAATTTGCATGGTTTGAAAAGTTGAGGATGTGATTTGTCGGTTTTGACGTTGAGGGAGGAAAAATGAACTTTCGCGTGATAGTTGGGGGAGGGAATCTGGACTTTTTCCCACCACGAATAACCGTGAAAATAGAGTCCTCGTCAAAGTTCATGGACGGCATTCCATGTGTTTTCCCCACTTCCCAGGCCGCCATGACCGCGAAGCTCAAGCCCATGACTATGTTAGCGCACCGGATTGTGCCCATGGTTCTTGCCCAACCCAATAGCTTGTTCGCGTCGTCCCGAATCCCATAGGCAACTCGCCGCCTCTTCTTTGCATATAAACCAGACTAGTCGAAGAACTCACTAAAAGAAATCTGTAAACAGATTTAGCAAAACAACAGAGGCGAGACTCACTCGTGATAGGCCTCTAATCAAGATTTCAAGAATCCCTCTCTCCGCGCTTCCAGCACCCGTGAAGAATGGGGCAACGTGATAGAATTAGAGGATCTTCTAGCAGTAGATTTCGATTAGGAACAACAAAAATAATAGTAATGACAAGTAATCATCCTAAATTACAACTGCTAATCAACTATTAATAGTAAATGGTGAAAGAATTAATAGTAAATGGTGAAAGAATTAGACCGTCAATGGAGGCACCGGTAGAGTTCATCCGCGTCGCCCCTTCGATTGGCGGCGGTCGTGGTACTTCCGGCCCATTTGGCTGCGCTCTCCGATCGGTGGAGTACTTGCGGTGACGGTGAGGGAAGTGGCGAATTTGTCTCACTCAGCGCGGTAATTCTCGTGTCGGTGCCGCCGGTTCCCCACCTCTATTTATTAGTGCGGTGCGACGGGGCCCCACTAACCATTAGGGGTTAGATGCCCCCGTCGGGCTGACAAAGGGGATTGGGCGGCCCGTTGGTGGGCCCCTTTGAGATCAACCTAACACAACCTAACTCATTTGCTCGGGAGCATCGCGGGCGGCGGCGGTGCGCCACCGACCCCTCACCTCCGCCAGAGGCCGCAGCCCCACCGGCGCCCATCCTCCCGCGGGATCGCCCATGTTGTCTTCGGCGCCTCGCCGGCCACCATGGAAGTCGGGCGCGGCCGAGCCTCCTCTCTCATTGGAACTTCTTTTGGAACATGCATGGAGGGCCCCGGCAGTGTGGGAGGCGGCTTCCTCCCGGCCTCCTCGGTCTCTTGGGCGGCAGGAGCGGGAGAGGGGCGTTGGTCGCCGGTACCAGTTCTCTAGGAGGGGTGGAGTTGGCGCCTAGATGGAGGAGATCGACCGGATCGCAACGTCGTCTTCCCGGAGGCCGACTTGGCGGACTATTGGCAACTCTGCTCCTTCTGCGACCGTCCATTTGTGTGGCGGCGCCTTCGAAAGTGTTGCCGTGAGGTCACGCGTTTCATTCAGCTGCGTCGACTTCTTCCACTTCACTCCGGGCAATGATGGTTGGAATCTTTTTGGGCCCCGCTGCCCCTGCCTACGATGCACTAGTTCTGCCGTGATAGGTATGTGTTTACCATGACATATTGTTTTATTTGTTTCTTGCTGATTGAGTTTCTTGAAGTTCTTGAAACTGTGTATCGCTATATTGACAACTCACGGGATCTCTTTCTCTTTGTTGACAGTTTGCATTCGTTCAATGGTGTTCTAGGCTAGCAAGTGATGGCGCCCGCGAGAGGCTGTTCCACCTCCGGATCACCTGAATGATTTCTCTCAGCCCTTTGAGTTGAATATAGGAAGAACTTATGCATTTCAGTATTTTTTGAACTCGAGTCAAAGAACATGTAAATGTTGACTCATGTTATTAGCTGCACATATGGCTTAGTGATCATATTAGTTGAAATTGGATTGCTTCCCACAAAACCCAAAGTCTGGCACATGGATAGAGATCTAAGTGAAGTTTTGAAACGATATCCTGTATACATGAGTTCAGGTTGCTGTCAGTTTTTGATCTAACAATCATCTGCATCAAGATCTGCTATATGTGCAATTGTCATTGCTAGAGTTCAATTGTCGAAGTGATCTTGTTTCTTTTTTATCCATATGACCTTTTCTACTGGTTTCTGAGTTCTGCATTCATTAAACTCTTAAGGCACAGTTTGTTTCACATCCTGGTTGACTTATATAGGCCAAAATCCAGAAGCTACTGTCGCTCTAATGAGCATACTGTCGCTCAAGCCCATGACTATGTTAGCGGACCGGGCCCACGGTCCTTGCCCAACCCAGCTAGCTTCGTCGTCCAGAATGCCATAGCCCATAGGCAACTCGCCGCCTCTTCTTCTCATATAAACGCTGTTTATACTAGCCGAAGAACAAAAAATCTGTAGACAGATTCAGAACAAAGCAAGAAACGAGAGAGAGGACAATTCTTGGGAACGCCAGATCAAGATTCATTCAAGAAATCTCTCTCCGCGTTTGCCAAGAATGGGAGCGGCCAGCAGTTGCCGGCGCGCAGCAGGGGCGGCGGTCGGAGCTCCGACGACACCCATCTCCGCTTCACGGCCAGAGGCTGCAGCCCCGCCGCCGGCGCCGATTCTTACATCGCCGGGAGCAGGAGGGGGCGTCCGAGCTCCGACGACCCTTTGGCTCCACGTCCAGAGGCGGCGGCCCCGACACCGGCTCCCATCCTTACGGGGCCGCCCATCTCGTCTTCGAGGCGTCGCTCACCTGTCCATGGAATTGGGGACCAGAAGCCCCCGGCGTCCTCTCCGACGGGAACGTCGTTCTGAACCGCGATGGGGCCGCCGTAATGCGGATGCGGAGGCGGCTGCAGTTCGGTATCTTCGTCGCCATGAACGACCTCGCGGACGGGGACGGGGCTGTGGTGCGGAGGTTGCAGGTCTGCACAAGGGCCGAGATGGTAGGGGGATCGTCTTTGTAAGACACGTGGGCGTCCTCCGCGATTCTCAATCTGAAGATGATGGAGATTGTATCTTTTGTCTAGAGGCTCTCCGGGAGGATCGTCTACGGAGTCTGTCCTGTGGTCACACGTTCCATAGTTCCTGCCTAGAGTATTATTTTCTGAAGAACAGACTACTTGGGGCTATATGCCCTGTTTGTCGACAAGCAGTTCTTTAGGAGCTTTCTTAATCTTTTTCATTGAATTGTTGCCACTTAGGAGCTTTCTTTAGGAGTTGGAACAGGCTGAGTTATAAGGCAACGTATCGGTGGAAAACCAACTTCGTGTGTCTATGATGAAAACTTCGATTCTGTCCACAGATCTCACATCCGATGGCTCCCTGTATAGGTGGGTTATTTTAACACATAAACCCTCCCACGATTAGCTTTCCTAATCAATTTTTTTAGAAACCCCCTCGCGCGGGACTGGGAGTCCATCCGTCGCGGCTCCCTCGCGCGGCCGCCGCCTTGACAGCGTCTGGATCCCGTCGTCTCCCATCGCTCAAGCCACGACGGAATCAACTCTGTCTCTCATCAGGCCACGGTGAACCAATACACCCTGGAAGACCACTTCAATCGGGAGGCCATACATTTGGTAACCCCGTGTCTCCCAGCCTAGTAGAACCTCTACAAAAAATCGTTCCTGCTGCTACGGTTAATAAACAGGATGAGTTTGAATCATTCCTTGGTGGTCAAATTCCGAATGAAATCGATATACATCCACCGAATGATGTCAGGTCCAAAGGAAGATGCAAAAAGAATTAAGAAGGGCAAGGAAAAGAATACTAAGAAAAGAAAGTGTGGAAATTTAAATGCAAGGAAGAAGGCCATCATGATGCACGCAATTGCCCAAATAATGTTTACAAGCATTGGTCATTTGGCTGAAGCTGTTTTGGTTACTACTGTAAAAGACTTTTTTTACTAGTGACATCATTCAGCTTATTGCTGTTTATTTTCAGATCATGTGGAAAGCCTTGGTCATTTTGAGTTCATCATTTATTGTTTGATTCAAGTGGAACAGCACACGATTTTCAGCACTAAAATAGTGGTAACAGGTCAGCAGCTAGGCAAACTGATGAACCTCTACAGCCAGCAAATAATCAAGGTTAATGGCAACAGCACAGAAACATGGTTGGTGCCAAAAGCATGCATCTTGCACTTGCAAAAAGGTCGATTCAACATACATGAGTTTCCATTCAGGCCAAACCAATTTCTGGCAATAAAAAAACATGATTCACACATACATGATTCTCTCAGAATTCCACTGGAACTCAATTCCATTTCACAATTCTCTCACAAGAAGGATGGCTCACATACATGAATCTCTCAGAATCCCACTGAAAATCCACTTCACTTCAGTTAACATTACAGAGGCACAACACAAGTAACAGTCAACCCTAGCGATTCCCCAACGGCGGCATCCATCTCCAGCCATGGCGATTTCCCAATGGCGGCGGGGCGGATGGCGGGCGGGAAGACGAAACGCGCGCCTGGCGACCACTTCGGCGCCGCCGGCCTCCCACTCAGCCATGGCGGCAGCGGGGGTAGGAATCACGGGCCGGGCGGCGGGCGTGCCGCCGAGCAGCGCAGCGACGGCGCCGAACCGAGGGTCGGTGGCGGGCCGACGACTGAGCGGCGGACCGGGCGCCCAGTAGCCACGAGCGGCCGGACGGGCGGCGTCACTTGCCCGGCGGACGGTGGCGGTGCTCGCCGCGGAAGTCCGGGGTTTTTTTAACTTTTTGCCACTCTTACGGAGGCCACTCCTTGAGAAACCACTCTTATATGAGCCATAACATATTTGCACTGAACACAGTAACAGCCAGGTGCCGAGGGTTTAGGGTTTTGGGAAATAGAAGGGATGGGCTGGCTGTATGCGTGAGGAGGAAATAGAAGAGGGGCAGCATGGTCTTTTCGTTTGCCAAAGAAGCTGTTAAACGCACCTTGCCATGCTGGACTGCCTACATGGCTCGCCACGTTAGCAAAAATGGCAAATATGTAGGAGTGTTACTGTGTTCCAGGGCAAATATGTTATGGCTCATATAAGAGTGGTTTCTCAAGGAGTGGCCTCCGTAAGAGTGGCAAAAAGTTAAAAAACCCAAAGTCCGGGAGGCTGCGAGAGCACCTAATAACAAGGAAAAGCAGGGGATGTCAGCAACGTGAGGGGGTTTCTAAAAAATTGATTAGGAAAGCTAATGGTGGGAGGGTTTATGTGTTAAAATAACCCACCTATACTGAGGAGCCATCGGATCGAGATCCGTGGACAGAATCGAAGTTTTCATAGTGTACACACGAAGCTGGTTTCCACATGATACGTTGCCGAGTTATAAAGCCCTGTCCTTGTTAAATGCATCAGGCAAGAGGGTAGCCATACTGCCCTTATAGTGTTTTCCTCTTAAGTCTGAACATAGTGAGATAGAACCTCATATGAGAATCTTGTTATATCAAGCCCAATTTTTGTTATCTCAGTCTCATTCCTGAACCTTGTTAGGCTTTGGAAAGATAAGGTAGATAGAATCTGTGATGGATCAGGATTCGCACACGTACTTGGGTGTTGGGTTCCTAAATTTAGGATTTTCGTCAGGTCTAGCATCCCACTTCTGAAGTAGTAACCGGTTATAAAACCATGATTGCCTATTAGATTTCTACATTTGGCGTTCCAATACTTGCATTATTCAGTCATTTATATTTCATGAATCAGTTTCATTATCTTCTATAATCTGTGACCTACTATGGACTTATTATAGAAGCAGTTGGGTTTAATTGGTGGCATCAAAATTTTAGGTTGTTTGTCAGCCAAGAAAGATTCTTGCCACATTCAGGTGCTGGCTATGTTTGTTGTATAGTCTCCTAGCTTCCTGATTTTGTACTAAGGCATGAAACCCATTTTTTAGGAATTTTAATTTATACTGCCAATGTCTGTGGTATTTAATCAGGCTTCAGGCACCGTCATAGAGATTTTGTAGCAACAATCGTTCTGGACTTCATAAACTATGAAAGTAAATAAAAATGAGATGTAAGAACATGTGTCAGCTTGTTCATTTATTTGCTCTTTATTTCTTTAGCTTGTTTTCTGCCCTGCATCAGGATAAGGCAATTGACTGCAGATAAGCAAATAAAAGAACCCTCTGATTTTCAAAATGACAGGACATATATGAGCAATCTGCCAATGGTGCAGTAGGGCTTTGTACATCAGTTATCTTTTTCTGAAGTTACTGAAATACAGGGTGTGAAACATATTTGTTTAAGTTATATTGTTCCCTGTGCCATGTTAATTTGTATTTCAGTTCCTTGGTGCTGCACTAACCAAACGAAGTGTTTCTTTGTAACATCTCTTTGGACATGTTCTTGTCGTATCATGCGGAATGATTTTTTTAATGATTCTGAAATAGACTACCTCAAGGCGTCTTGCTGATAGGAAGATAGCACGATTTAAGAATAATATCACAAAGAGGGGCTCTGTTCAGACAGTCAAGAAGTCAATTGATTATCATGTTGCTTCTTGGGTTCTTTGTTTTGTGGTGGTCTTCCTGGATACCTTTTTGCCTCTTAACAGTTGATGAGTGCATCTGGTGTCTGCCTTCGAATCAATCTAGCTCAGAACCATGTGTTCCAATGTTTCAATCATCATTTCTAACAGTTTCTCCTAAGTTGTTATCTGTATTACAGTTTCATGCTTATATTATTTTTTTTTTATTAAAAAGTTTGGCCAGCTTTATGTGTTGATCATATAACCTTGTATTTCAAAACTTGAATTCAGTTGCAGCAAGTCAGCAACCATCTCGTAGCTTTTTCTTGCTTCGCAAATTACAATAGTCATGTCACAAATTTACGAACACTGTAAAGCAAATTGTAACTTTTCTTCCACTTTGAGGAGTTTCATCTGTGTTGCTTTGCAGCACAGTAGTCTCCATCTTCCATTCTAAGTTAAGTGTTTTGCTTTTGGCAAATGAATATTACATACTTGCAGATAAATGGCAGCAGAGCTACAGCCCTGCGTTTGGCAAATGAATATTACATACTTGCAGAGTTAAAGTGCTTAGGTATGAGATTCGCTGAAAGCTGCATTTCTACTTACACATCCTGGTTAATTTTCTAGATCCGTGCATTTTCTTCTTGCTTTAAAATCTTATAATCTCCAATCAACGCTATACCATAAGTTGGTGAAATGCAGAATGTCTACGACTCCTCGATGGGCATCACCTTCGACCTTGTCTCCTGTTAGGCTCCAACCGAGTGTGCCGGCGAACTCCTTGGCCTGGCTGGTATTCTTGGCTCCGGGATCGGCACCACGTTCCCCCTGGCAGGTCAGCCAGTTCAGAGACACCTGAAACGAAGGGACCGAGGGAAGATCAAGTTCTCTCACCTAGCACCAAGTTCTCCTTTCTTTCTTTTTACTTAATCAGTCCAACCTAAGAGCCCAATTAAATTATTTTTTACTTTTTATCAATAATCTAACTAATTAGAGTTAGTGCTACATTTTCTAAAATACCAATTGCTCATTTACTGGCCAAATAAAGTAGGAATATTGATTTGTGATTTTTTGGCTTCTTAATTAGTCCTTAATCAAAACTATGCCATTTTTCTATCGACGGCATGTTCTTTCATTTAATTATATTTTGGGAAAGTGTTTGATAACTTGTGTTAATTAATCTCATCGTTGATAGTCTTTTAATCTAATAGTTTCTAATCAGGTAGTAGTTTCAAAGTAGTTCCCAACAGAAAATGATCCTAATATCTTTTTTATTTGCTTGTTTCTATATATAGGTTCATTCTTGACAAGAAAATTGGCATTGGGCAGCCGAAGTGCATTGAAGCTGCTGAGAAGCAGAAAAATGAGAGAGAAAGTCCAAAAGATCATAGCTCAAGGAATCAACTGTTTTGTCAACAGGCAGTTATAAGTTATAACTTCCCTGAGGAACTCTTTGCTGACGCTGGCATACTTGCAATTGAGCATGCTGGCTTTGAGGGAATTGAACGGCTAGCTCTTGTTACTGGTGGTGAGATCGCATCAACTTTTGATAACTCAGAGTCTGTTAAGCTTGGTCACCGCAAGGTCATTGAAGAGATTATGATTGGGGAGGACAGGCTAATTCATTTCTCTGGGGTTGCAATGGGGCAGGCTTGCACCATTGTCCTAAGGGGGGCTAGGTATGTCTTGTTTTTAACTACTTACTGTATCATGTAGGACTACTTTGTTCCATTTATGCATATCAACTATCGATAAATTGAGTCTTTTTGCCTCTTCATCCCTGCAGTGAGCATGTACTTGATGAGGCTGAGAGGTCCTTGCATGATGCCTTGTGCGTGCTGTCCCAGACAGTAAATGATACCCGTGTCTTGTTTGGAGGCGGATGGCCTGAGATGGTGATGGCCAAAGAAGTAGATGAGCTTGCAAGGAAGACCCCTGCGAAGAAATCTCATGCTATTGACGCTTTCTCGCGTGCTTTGCAAGCCATCCCAATAATCATAGCTGATAATAATGCTGCTTTGGATGGTGCTCAATTGATCTCTCAGCTCTGAGCTGACTAGCTGAGCACCACAAGGAGAACTGCACTGCTGGAATTGATGTCATCACAGGCTCTGTAAGTTCACAAAGACAGGAGTTTTCCATTCATAACAAATTATCTATTACAGAATCTGATACTAGTCAAATTGTGTGGTCTCCAGGTTGGGGACATGCAAAAGCTGGGGATCAAGAGTCGTTCAAGGTGAAGCAGGCCATCCTTCTATCTGCGACAGAGGCTGCTGAGATGATCCTTAGGGTTGATGAGATCATAACGTGTGCTCCGCGCGGAAGAGAGGATAGGCTGTGATTAGACCACGCTGTTTCTCAATGTAGTGGGGATGGTTGTTACCCTAGTTTAAATGTCACCTAGAGTGGGTGGTTGTTGCCATTTTTCCTTTCGATACCTATCCAACTATATAATATATAAGAGTTTAAATGCCACATTATGCACATACAATTTGCAAAAGTCAATAAGATCCATAGAAGCCAAGACATATCTACCCACTCTAGTTTTGATAAATCGGTTAGTCTAGTTTTGTCAGAATCACTCCGAAGAGCAAAATGGTCGTCGACACAAGCCATCGCCTTAGGTTTCTCTAGCGTTGGTGGAACACTACAACGCCTTTAATTGCCATGGAGGCAAAGGAAGAACAACAAGTTAGAGTTTGGAAGGACACTAAGGGTAATAGGATTGTAAATTTTATTTTATTTTCTTTATGGTTGACTAGAAATAATGTATTTTTTGACAATTTTTTACTCCTATTTAAACGTTATTTTAGGAAGGTTTTCGCCGATCAAGGAAGGTTGCTTTCTAATAGGCTGAGTTTAATTTATTTTTATAGTCTCTCGTATTTTTGATGTTTTTGTGAGCTTTTCTTTATCAGCTGGTGAGTGTAAACCTCTTGCGAAGTCCGTGCCAAAATATAACTTGGTGAGTGTAAACCTCTTGCAAAGTCCGTGCCAAAATATAACTTCTAATTTGGATAACACAGTCAAAGCCATTATGGCTTGTTTACACAAAAAGTGTGGATCTTTCTGAAGCCATAATGTTTTCATCTAAACTCTAAATTAGGTATTATATATAATACATTTCGATCGTCTCAACAAAAAACATAATAATGAAGTTCATTCTGCAATTCAACATATAGTAAAACTGGCCTGATATTTCTTCGGACCCGAGTTAGGCCAATTCTAGATGCCAAGTTGAGTTTGAGTAATCTTACATCTGACACGACTTGCAAATTAAACAGCCACTACGTTACAACCCAGCTAAATCAGTAGTATCTACGACTGGGGAAGGACCGGCCACCTTGGCGCAGACGGACGACGCGCAGACCAACGCGAGCCACGCACCTCCTCCGATGCCGCCGAAGCCAGCGTTGGACGCCGGCGCCACCACGTGCTCCACCGCGAACGTCGTGGTCTCCACCTCCCCGCCTGAGCTCGGCGCGTCGTCCCTGAACAAGCCCCCGGGACGTGCGGCGGCAGTGACACCGGCAGCTCTTCGTAGCTTTCATCGACGCAGTCCGCGCGCAGCATGGCGGCGCCGGGCCGGGCAGCCTCCACGTCGTTCCCAGCACATTGCTGTGCGCCTGACAACTAGGCCGGCTAGCTGATTCGTTCGGGCTCTCAGAAAACGCTGCAAATACGTCGAAAGCCTGTGGGATGTCGGATGTGGCTACGTGATTTACGTGAAAAAAAGGACGAGAGAAATCAAAGCGTGCACAGTTGATTATATCATCTGCGAAGCCCAGTTGGAAACGGACTTGTGGTACTGCGAGCCCGAATCCATTCGACCATAGTGTGGTCTCTTCTCTCTTGTACTCGGATTCGGTTTAGCAGTCGCGTCACGATATCAGTCTGCACATCTCTGATTGTAGTTTTTTTCAAACCAATATAGTCAAGCCCAATAATGCTCCACATGAATTTGCCAGTTCTAGAGAACACACGAGTACATGACGTTAAAAACGAGAACAACCTAC
>JADLZK010002103.1:0-97986 GCA_015847255.1 Hyparrhenia diplandra
ATCATGACACAAGATTTATGTTTTTAGATTGACTATGAAAAATTCTTCCATACTATAGTAACAACATATCAAAAAATGTCTTTTCAACTTACAGATTGAGTTAAAACTCTAGTGATTTTTTGTTCAAAATTTCTATTTCTATTATATTTAAAATTAATTTATGTTAAAGGAAAAATTATCTAGGCTCAATTTTGATTGGGTATTTTTGTGTTTGATGAACACAAGTTTTTGTGAATGACGCGCTTTGCGGTGGCTGAATAGGGCCATTGGAATCCAGGAAACATGTTATGGCATATTCCTTTCTAGCCATTGAAAAACAGTGCTGAATAAGGCCACGATGTCACCCAATACGCTTTGTATAGCACCCAAAGGATCATTAGATTAGATGATGTCTGTCTGTAAACTTATACAAGGCTAGCATTCCACTTCACAACCTACTATATATGTGTGTTCCTAGCTCGTTTTGAGTAATTTTCACCCAACTTGTGACACACAAAGTGGCATTTGTTGGCAATTGAGATACAAACTAAACAGCAGGGTCCTTGATAATGAGCAAGTTAATTTTAGCAGATGTTAAGGAAGATTTAAGAGAAGAACTTGGCCTCAGGTATACCAAGGCCAAAGCATCGAGGCAGGACTTAATTAGTGTCTAGAGAGATAGCTTCTCTTGATGTGGCTAATCTTGCTTTGTTTTTTGTTTGGGCCTAGCTGCCTTTGTAACATCTTTTTGCAACCTTATTCTTTTCATTTAATTGAAAATAAAAAATAGATAGGTGGTTCCCTGCTGATTTGGTCAAAATTGAGATACAAACTTAGTTGTTATTTGAATTACCTTCATAAGTGTAGGGCTGTAATTTATATATAAGTTTGGGTGTTTATTTAAATTATCTTTTTTTAAATAGTTGAGGTGAGTAAATTAGGTAGAACTTTAGAGGCTATTTTATATTATCTTTCAGACTGATTTTAGAGGATTACTCTGTGTATTGTTTTTTCTCTAAGGGAGAGAGGTGGGAGTAGAGGGGCGGACCCGATGTAAGCGGTAGTGTTTTTACCGTCAGAACCGAAGGTCGAGGGTCTCGAGCCCCAGCCTTGCACATTACACAAGTTGTGGTAAGTCCCGGTATAAATCACCCAAGCCCAGCCTTTGTACATTGCACAAGCAGGTGGGTAAGGCTCGCACAAATCACCCCTCCGCACACCGCGCGCTGCAGGAGCGTATGACACCGGGTTATGCCATTTAAGGTGCGAGGTGGGTTATTTTTTTTAAAACAAATTCTAAATCCATTATCTTTTATTGACTATGATAATTAGAGTCTACCAAATTAAGTCTATATGTGTCTGACATATGAAAAGTTTTATAACCTGATTTTGTTAGAACGACTAATGACAAACAGCATTAACTCTAATTATACCCACTTTTAAAATAGCGCCGCTATAAAGACCAATTAAAAGGTCGCAACGCTATTAGCGCTTATGAGAAGACTATTGCGCCGCTTAAAGCGAATAGCCAGCGCCGCTTATTCGTGATCGCTATTTGCTGGTGGCCAAAAACAGCATGCGTCCATTAATTTCTAAAAGGAAAATTTTGGCCCGGCCCAAAAGTCCATCAATCCTATTCCTTGATATTATTACGTTGGAAACTCATATTATGTTCAAAATTATGGATCATATTGTTGTTATTATGTTTAACATAATATGTTATCAACTTATCATATATTTTTTATTTTTTCTGTCACTTTGTAAACAAATAGTTGCAGCTATCAGCTAACACTACTCCTGCTATAGCACCGAGATAGCGGCGAAAGGTCAAAACGCTTATTTTCAATAGCTAATATTTTTTCATTGAATTTTACAATAAAAATGTAAATTTTTTTTTCATTTGCAAACGTGCTTGGTCACATTTCTCTATCTTTGTCCTTCTGCTTTTTCGACTCGGCATGCCAATTGCCATCCATGTGCATCCCTAGAGTAATATAAAGATAAGAAAACGGCTCTATCATTTTCACATATGTTTTTTATACTTTCAGTAGATTAACCACCACTTTGACGAAATTGCTTTCTGACTTCTGACGCCTTTCAAGGATGATGTAGGAGTATGTCTAGACTTCTCGAGTGATCAAGTCGTAGTATTATAGTGTTAAATTTGTTTCTTCATCAATCACAAAACAAATGAAGGGCCTACATGCGGCAGTGGGCTGGCTGGCTTGGCTGGTTTTGGGAACACGAAACCGAACTCACTGCACCAATTGCCATCGGATTAGATGGACATTTATAATACTCGACTAGTCAGCCACAGAGAACACGCTAAACGTGTAGTTTTCCCTATAAAAACCCAAGACCCATTGCCTGGTTCTTTCACCATTTCCATCCAAAACCGTCCCTAAGCTTACACCCTCCCTTCCCTCTTCCTCGAGACGCAATGGGACTTCGGCAGCGGGTCCTCGTGCCATGGGCGGTGCTGTTGCTCGCGCTGCATGCTCGCCGGTGCCTCCCATGTCATCCACCGGAGCCTGAGGCCGAGGCGGCACGCTGGGTCGGTGCCGGGCCTCCATTGTCAGCCCCTGCTCGACGGGCTACCATTTCCAGCCGCCACGAACTGGATCAACGGTACGCTAGCTACTTTCTTGAAGTTGAATGATCATTTCCTGCCCCTTTGCCTGGTCTTCCCCTCTCTCTCTCTCTCTCCTCTTTGCTCTCTCTCTCTCTCTCTCTCATGCGTTGCTCGTGTTGCCTGCTGTACTACAAGCGATTAAATTGTGTCTGACAAGAATGGAGAACCATGCATCTATGCCAGTGGAAATTATACTAATATAATTTTGAGCTCATCTTGTCATCCATCATGAGGATCTATTTGATGGAGAGCTGGGAAGCTCATGTTTCGAGGAAAAATCACGCCGGTATCTTGGAAAGCAGCAAGAAAATGCAGCCTTGTAGGAGGAAATCAAATTTTAGTCTTTCTAAGCTCGGTTGTTCACATGGAGCTTGTTGCGCATGCAGTTTTTCTTTTGTCCTATCCCCAGAAAAGTCTAAGCTGCAAGCTATTGAGCTTGACAGTAGCCAGGAGAAACGACGAAGACTTGCAGCTAATCAACGCTAGCCATGCGGTGGTTAAATACACAATACAGATGCTCTTGTGTTTGATTAAGTAGGAGTAGTATGCTGATGGTTCTTGTGCTGTTTCGTTTCCAAGCCAATCTGAAGCTTTGCTCTAACATGATGTTTTGTTTTCTGTTTCGTCCTTGTTGCCGGTTCTGATTATTGCTGGGATTGCGTGAACTCATCGGTTGCAGACCCAACGGTACGCCTTTTACCCAGCCCATTTCTTGCACTTGTCTTATTTTTATCCCGGCATATATGAACAGTTGTAGCCTAGCTTTTTTTTAATGTCTGCACGTATCATGAACAAGCTGTACTTGTTTCTCAGTCGGGAGGATGGTCTACCTAGTAGTAGTAGTGAAACAACATTTTTGGATATTCAAAAAAATAGGTTGTCTGTGTGCCCTGGCGGACTGCGGACTACATGAGAGGAGGCAGCGTGTAGGGGATGTCCTTTTCCTGTGGGTTCTGGGCCCACATTCTCTATAGTCTTATATTGTAGTCTATATATGGTTTAGCGCAAATACATAATAGAATTTGACTTCATTTTTATAGAGCAAACTAAATAAATAAAGAAAAAAAAAGACTGTACTGGTTGAAGTTAAGATTTCTTTAATAAAAAGAATATATATTACTATATACCCTAGTTGACGAAAATCCGGAACCCGTGCAGCTCCCGTATTACAAAGGGATGGTATCACTTGTTCTACCAAGACAACCCCAAAGGCGCGCAGATGGCAACATCGCAGGGCCCACTCCATCTCATGACCTCATCAACTGGCTCGCGTCACGCCATCTACTCCCAAAGATCCCGTCCGACCTAAAGACGGCCTGTCAGCCGGGTCCCGCTCGGCGACTATACTCAAAGACGGCACGCCGGCGATCCCCTTACACGGGATCAACCGCCCGACATCTACTACCAGGTGCAAGTCCTTCGCTGCTTCCAAGAACAAGTCGGACTCCGCCGCCTCCCGGAGCGAGTATGCGCGTCGACAGTACGACCTCGTGGCTTACGTCGGCGGTCACGCAACGCGATCGCAGTCTCCGCCACATCCCGACGACGCGCGTGTACGCGGATCGGGCACCGCGCGCATGCCGGTGGCAGCGCGGCGGGAGACCCGCATGGCGTCGCGTACCGGAGCCGGGATCATCTCAAGACGTGACGAGGCTGCTGACCGTCGTCATCCACGCGCGGCACGATGGAATGTTCGATTCTCTTCCTCGCGGCGTCCAGATTTCGGCTGACACCGACTGAGCGGATCCTGTGCGCCAAGTACGTGTTTCAAGATGAGCAGAGCTCAGACCTGTCGCGCACTGACTACTACACTCGCGGGTCGCGCACGGACAAGAGCGCGGACCGGTACTCCCCCGATAACCCCAACGGCGACACCACCGCCTCCGCTACGACTACGGCAACTTTACGCGTCCAAGACGTTCCCACGACCCGGCGAAGCGGCGGCGGGTGCTGCTTGGGGTGGGGCCAACGAGTCGGACAGCGTGCCCGACGACAAGGCAAGGGCTGGGCCGGCATCCATGTACGTCTTTTTATTGCTTCCTTCCTGCTTGCAGCTGCTAGCTACTCCGCCATTACCCGATCCATCGGTGAGAGATCGAGAGCCGTTATCAGCATCAGCCGCACGCATGCGCCTACCATGCTCCGAGTCTTTGCTAGAAATTTCAAAGCGTTGAATCGCTGGCAACGGATCAGACGACGACTTGCTTTGACTGCTTGTACGACGTGCTTGTGACAGGCCATCCCAAGGAAGATCTGGCTCGACCCCCACCGAAGCAGCTGCTGCAGTGGCCGGTCGAGGAGGTTGAGAAGCTTTCCGGAGGAAAGCCCGTCACGGTGGGCCGGGGGGCAAGCTGGTGAAGCCCGGCGAGCATTTTGAGGTCACAAGGCGTCGCGACTTACCAGGTTGGTTGGTTAATTTTACTCCTACATAGTACTTTCGATCGATACAAAGATTAAACTTGGTTCATGTGAGTGAGTAGCCAAGCCAGTGGCGGCAAGGGTAACATGCTTTGTCGATCCACAGAAGCTTATCACGTCACGCTACGGAGTACTATAGTAGCCAGTACCGGTCAGTACTCTCTCCGGGTCCCTATTTGGGGATGTCACTACGACGCGCGTTTAATAAACTTTTTCAACTTCGACTGCGCTTCATAGAAAATACGCCAGAACATTTATATCTCCAAATAAATTTATTTAAAAACTAGACTCAAAGATCTTTCACGATACTAATTACTCGAAGATAAAGATTATATATTTTACCATATAATTGTCCTTAATAAAACGCCGACTTCTTGAAGTCGGTAACGACATCTATTTGTGACTGGCGGAGTGATAGCAACTTGTCGGAACTAGTATCTGTAGCACTGTACGTACATTGCAGCCAAGGGGGTGCAGAGTATATCTGCTCAGTCCAGCCAAGATCCGATGATGGTCCACATGCCTTGTCGGCGATAACCCCTACGAACGTTACACAGCCCCACTCCGATGCTTGTCTTGCTTTCCCACTTGCAAACACCGGAATACGACGGGGTCTCTCCTCCGATCCTCGCCGTCGCCGCCGATCTTCACCGCCGGTCCTTCCCTGCCGGTTTACACACACCTCTAGTAGTACACCAAGCCTGCGTCACTTGTTTCTGATTTCAAGTCTGAACAATCTTCTGTCTCACACACACGCACACATACCTGTCGCGTAAGAAAAATCAACTATAGCTACTCAGACACGACATGAGAATCTTCCCTACGCACACACGCGCCTGGATATTTTTCCACGGCAAGTTAATCTTCCAGTTCACATATTAATCGAAAGTCACGTACGTGCGTGCGACCACTGATTATCACATTGAATGACAAAGCCAAATCACTCACTCAGCTACTCTCTGAAATGTTTTGTTCTTCCGAGAGTGAAGCTGAAAGATGCTACTATGTATTGACCCGTCGTCGATCTTGTGATGGCAGGCTGATGTGGAGGTGACCTTCGAGGTCTCGAGCTGGGACAAGGGGCAGAGCCCTCGACCCGGCGTACGACAACGCGCAGAAGCTGTGCGGCATCAAGGGCGCCGACGTCATGGGTGGGGCCTTTCGGTCAGGTGTTGGCTTCGCCGATTCCGCAGGAGAAGACGGCCGTCTTCTTCAGAGTCTTCATGACGCATACGGCAAGCCCAAGGTGTCATGCGCACCGATCCCACCAAGTATGTCCACCTACTTACATCCTTCCCCTTCTCACATCACAACAACAACATTTCACATGTGTGTGCATACCAGCATTTACATATAGATGGGTACAATGTATTCTGAATTGGCTTTGCTTTTCTCCCTTTGTTGTGTCTGGCAGGTCATCTCTAGTCCTGATCTATACAAACTGACCTTCGCGGGCTTCGTCGACACCGACATTTCAGGCGGGAAGATTGCTCTTAGCTTGCTTAAGCACAAATCAAATTCCTGTAGAAGCAAATGTCACAGTTTTTTACTACTGCTGTGTGTTGTCGCAATCAGATTACGACGACGACTTATCATTTGACTGATCCTTATCTATCTATATGCAGGTCGATCGTCCGTGGTGGGAAAGTCGCGCAGGAGGCAGGATTGCATCCTGTCACGGGTCTACCCGTCCATCGCCATTGAAAGGACGTGCTCACCTTACGTTTTCAACAACGGTGAGGTGGACGTCAAAGTGTCGAGCCTGACTGCGTGGAGATGAAGAAACCGCTTCATGAACGGGCGCCTAGAAGCGTGGATTGATGACTTTTATTCGCTTCTTTTCAACGACCATACCATTGCTGCCAGAAAATATATTGATTATTGATTGTTGAGGTCCTTTCATTTTTCGCCCTTCATCTACACAAGTGACGACTAGTAGTTTGTTTGAGTTGTTTTACTTCCACTGGCTGGATGATTCTCAGCCGTTCGACAAAGAGAAATTGATTACGCTTCTTCTTGGCCAATAATATGATGAATAAAGGGATGCTAATTTTAAAGTGTGTTACAAGACCTCCTCCTCTCTTCTTCCGATTATATATATGACCAAGATGCTAACCTGACTTAATTACGTCTCGACGAGCTAACCAACCTAGTCTAATTTTTTTATTTTCAGAACTTTTAATTGTGTAGAGCTCATTTTTCCTCTGATTCTGTGTAACGGGATCTCTAAGAAAATGATCATGTGACTGAAAATGATTATATAAGACAAGAAAATTTATGTATATAAAGTGGTTAGGTGCTAATGTGACAAATTATGTATATAGTGGTTAACTTTCGTGACAAGACAAATTATGTATATAAAGTGGTTATGTACATAAGACTAGAGAGTACTTTTTTCAGCCCACTGTGTCCTAACTAGTTCATCACCATATATGCCAAATGAACACAACAAAGAAAAGCACCCAATTAGTGACATGAAAACAAACATGTCTCTGATATCTAATCATAGGCGCGTCTAGTGAAAACTCATCTATGATGCATTATTTCTAGGAATTTCTACTATGCATTTTAGTAAATCAATTGGTGGGTTAACATATATTTCTGCTTGCTTCTAGAAACCGATTTTTAGAGATAGACATTTAGAATGTCCGTCTTTATTAAAATTTCGGAGACAGGCATCCTAAGATGGCCACATTTCTTAATTAATTGATGATTTTCAAAAGGCAGCCGCCTGACACACACCTTTTGTATGTGGACATTGATTTTCCTGGAGACCGTCCAACAATTTATGGAGACACCTTCAATATATCTGCCTCTATTAACCGGGGCGCCTGTCTCCTAAATACATTTTTTGTAGCAAGAGCCAAAGTTTAGTCTGGATTTGTTGGAAACAGCCCGTCCACCAGCACTTAAGCTGTGATCCACTCTCTTTTTATTGTGGAATAGTGAAACTATCAATCTTCAGTGATATTGTACAGGCTAACTCGTTCTAACCACTTCCTTCGTCCTAAATTATGTTTGGAGCTTTTTTACCCCAAGTCTAACCACTGCCTAACCTAAAAAATCATGTAAACATAATCAAATTTAAGTTATTTTTACATATCTTTATTAATAGCACACCACGACAAAATAGTGATATTTTGCCAAATTTTTAAAACAGATGAGTGGTCAAACTTATTTGTTAAAGTCAAATGTCTTATAATTGAAACGGAGGAGAGGTAGTATTTATATCAGGTACAGACAGGGGCGTAGCTAGGAAAGTGGACTGTGGGTGCCCAGGCACCCACAAAATTGAAAAATGCTTATTAGGAATAAGTTTTCACCATGGTTATGGATTATTTTTTCACACCTACAAGAGATAGGCACCCCCTCCAACTTGCTCTAGCTTCGCCACTGGGTACAGAAGAGTTTTTCAAAAAGAAAGTCATATAGACAACTCTACCTGCAAAAATGGCACTAGATTATTACAGTATAGAAAAAGGGAAAAGGACACCAGAAGCCTTGATCTTGGCTAGTGACGCACATGATGGGCGGGGTCTTGGGGGCTGGCACACGGGATCACGGAGGTGGCGTGTACGAAAATCATGGGAGGACACGTCAGCATACGGAGGACGGTGCCCTTAATTAACCTTAGTTTAGTGGGAGTACACGCGCATCTCTGCTTTGATATCCAAGGGAGTGTTTAGTTGTTGAAATATTTTGGGTTCAGCTATTGAAGACTTTTCGTTTGTATTTGTTAATTATTATCCAACCCGACTAATTAGGCTTAAAAGATTCGTCTCGCACTTTTTCAGCCAATCTTTACAATTAGTTTTTTTGTTTAACTATAGTTAATATTGTATTTATGTCAAAAAAGATTTGAGGTAACGTGGTACGCACTTTTTGAGTTCACTTTTCATGAAGTGAACACACTCCAAATTAAAAAAATATAAATAATATCCAATATTACTATGTTGCTATCTCCAGGTGGAGAGATGGCCAATGGTTAACATGGAAATCACGACCGGATCAAGTTATTATATTAGTATTTAATAGTGGGAGAGTGATGATGGCCACGTCCATATATTGCACTAGTTGGTCCATGCTCCATTAATTATAAATTATTATACTGTGGATAAGGATATGTTTCCACATGGAAAGTTAATGTGCCAAACAAAGGGAGAAGGGATACTAGTAGCCATAGAATTGCCTATTTCCGTATAGGTAGACAAACAGACGTTGTTGGAAGAAAAATAGTGGAGATGAAGAAGATGACTAGAGGGTTCTGACTAATGGCAACCAAACTGAAGACTAAAAACCTAAAGTGGATCAGCATTGGAATCAAGTGGTGGGAACAGGTGCTTGACAAGTACAAGTTGGGGGGATGAATTCAGTTTGAATTGGTGCAGTGTCCTTCAACTCTACTTAGTTTAATTTGAAGCAGTTTTTCAGGAAACTTTGGTTTAAGTTATTTCGAATGGTAATCATTCTATGTTAGCGCCTAATTTGCTCAGTTTATTTCGCTTTTTCTAGATACATCGATTTTGCTATGCACCCAGTATGTCTAGATACATAGTAAATCAAATAAATCTAGAAAAGCCAAAGTGAACTAATTTGGAACGGAGGGAGTAAACGCTTAAAACTAACATTTTGATAGGTTTATAAAATTAGTAACACTTACAATGGGCTAAGCAAGTACATTGTACAATATAGTTTCGTAATTTATTTTATATATTAATATTCTTATTTATAAATTTAGCTAAGTTAGACAATTGAAAAGCTTTATAGTTTAGACTATCGCTCTTTTTTCACATATGTAGACCTTGTTCTGTTAGCTCGAGTAGCTACGTTCCAGACGGATCAGTTTGGTCTAGTTTTGAATCCAGGCCATTGTAAAATATGTGTTTAGTTAAGCAATGGTATCATGGATTGATCTGGTCTAGTTTGAATCCTGCCCATTTTTTATATACCAAAAGGTCTGAATTTCTTCCACACCTCTTGAAATCCGGCGTAAACGACCTGGGGGTAAGTGAATCCCTTGGACTCATTCCGGCCCAACAGTTCCTATGCCATTTCAATCCGCGAACAATATCGCATCCCCTCCCGCACTCATAAAACTTGATGTTTTGACTTTTAAGTTTTTGAGTTTGTAAATGTAAAACTATATGAATAAATTTATCTTAAAAAAATACTTTTAACAAAAGTATACATATATCATTTTTTCATAAATATTTTCGAATAACGAGAGATCATAGTAGTGTTTTGGGACCCTATCCTGTAAACGTTGTTTTTTGAGTACAAAAGAGTATTGAGGAGCTGGATTTCTCGAAAAGGAAAAGGTAGATCCAAGAGGGTCAAAGTCTTGAGCCCAACTTGCAGCAACCGAATGAATGAGATTGGTCAGACCATCATCAGTCACAGGACTCCCGTGCGTGACGTTGATGGTCATCGATCAAATGTCGTACACAATATGACACATGCGGTCCAGAAAGAGAAAGCAACTGGCTCTTTTTCTTTGACCTAGTAGCAGATTAGGATGTCACTAGTATCCCTTGCACGGCTTTTTTAATTTTCTTATTGTTCCTTGTACCCAATGGAAAAAGCATATCATTTTGGCAAAAGTGATAGGACGACAAACCTCTGCCGTCATTCCTGAATGTTGATAATAATTTTGCGTTCGAGCAAAAATCTTTTTGTGTTTCGATTGCTTTATTGCAAAGACAGAGTATATAATTAATATTAATATTAATATTGATATACAAACTCCCCTCTCTCTCACATAGGATTTAGAACATAGGATTTGAATGTCTGGTGTTCACTAGTTTGCCACATGCATCTGGGGCCCTTTTGTCAATATTTACATACTTTACATATAGTCTATATATATATTTCCAAGGAGTACGCTCGAGCACGATCCCTGTCCGTGTGTGTTATTTGACTCAAGGAATTGATCATGTGGCGTCATGATCTCCTCTTCTCTTCTTTCTTTCGTTCTTTCCATTTTTATTTTTTGGTGGACGAACGATCTGGAACTTTGTAGTTGACACGTAGGGTATGACTGCACAAGGACAAGGATACGACCGACGGCTGGTATCCGGGTCAGCGATATCGCTGGTACTGCTGTACTGCCATCTCAATCATACAATTAAAAATCCACTCTTTTTTTTTTTTTTTTTTTGACACAGTACAACGCAGACGCCACAACACGCACGCACACTCACCCATATGAACACACACGTACGCAAAACCCTACCCATATAAGCACCTCCGAAGGACTAACACCCGGCAGATCTGAAGCGTTCACCATTGGGGTCTCGTGCCGATCGAACGTCGTTTACCACTTAATGCATAACGCCGAAAATCCCGGGAAACATCCAGAAAAGGTGAAAGCACACCAGGATTTGAACCCCGGTGGGTAGCGTCCCACTGACCGCCCTACCATTATCGACTACAAGCCAATTGCAATTAAAAATGCACTCAAGAAATATGTATAATTCAAAGGTGGCAGTTCTTAGTATTTAATTATACATTCCTTATTTATCAGGCAAAGCTGTTGTATGGAGTAGTTTCAACTCATTGCTGGTGCCGCCGCCGCCATCGTCCGCCGTGAACGCTGCCACGTCAATTGCTTCGCAATTAAGTAAGGAATATTTATGAATAAAGATAGGAATAAAATAGGAATAAATAGGTTGCTTGTAAAAGAGGAATTCCAATCTATATGGAAACCTCTAGATCTTTCTTAGCATGCAAGTCTCCCCTCGGACTATAAATACAAGGGGCATGTAGTCAGTTGAACCCTTAAAAAGAAATAAATTAAAGGTAACTCCCAACAGCCTCCAGCTCTAGGCTCTCTTTTCCTTTCTCCTGGCGCACACGCGCCGCTCCACCACCGCCGCACGCCGCCGCCACAACGCCGCCGTGTCGCCGCGGGCGGCCCCCTCCACGCCGACGCGCCGCCGTTACGGCGCGGCAGCGCCGCTCACCCCACGCAGCCTCCACCAGCCACGCCGCCTCCCTTCCTCTCCCTCGCTACACCGCTATCGTCATCAATCTACGCCACCACCGCCAATCGCCATCATCACCACCGCCTACGCCACCTTCATCGCCGACAAGATCGCCGTCGATATGTCAATTCCGGCCCACCCAGTCGAATCTGACAGCTGGTATCATCCGGAGACCAGGACGATTCCCACCACCGACGGCGCTTCTCCGACCACCACCAACGCCAAGATCGGATGGACAACCACAAGATCGCCGAGCTCCAGATGGAGATCTGCGAGTTTGCTTTGTCTCGCGGAAGGAGATGCGAGCCAACACCGCCCTCCCGAGAAGCCTGACCAGCCATGACAACCACCATGGACGACAACCTACGGGCGATGCCAACATCAACGACACGCCGCAAGAACGCCGCAGCTCGCGGTCACGCCGCCGACGACCTCGACGACGCTATTACCATGGACGCCACCGACAATAACGGTGTCTCCCAGGGCGCCGCCGACGTGTCGTCCCCTCCACGGCAAGCACCAGGCACGTCCACCCCATGGGCGCCCCCACCGTTGCTATCCAGATTAGATCAGAACCCGAGGCTACCACCGACGTCCACCAGCTTGTTCGGAAAAAAAAAAAGCCTACCTAACTAGGGCCGACGGCTCACGGCTACTACAATGGCATGTATAAGTTCCCCTGGTCACTACCAACATCATCTTTGACATTGGGAACATCTGGAGTGCCAACAAGGACGACCAACGACGCCACCTGACGTCAGCGACGACGTCGCCAATCTCAACCCCGACGTCCACGACATCCCGGACAACAACGGCGACATGAACAACAACGACAACAACTTCACCGACCAGACATCACACGCCCACAAGTACCAGGCAAGTCCATCCCAATCAACAAGGAGCTTCTACCTCTATCACCCATGCCCAACGATGTCGCCGACGTCGCCAACCAAGACGCCTTTCGACACCGGCATCATCGACGAGAACAACGACACCCCGAAGGCCAACGACATCCCCCGACTTCGCCATTAACGCCGCTTAGCCACAACGCTTATGCATCGACGACATCGACAACGATGAGGACGCTACCATGGGCGCCATGAACGGCAACGACGCCCTCAAGGACGCCAACGCCAATGACGTTCCCCTGACGCCGACCACGCCTTCGCCATGCCTACCATCGACAACAACAACTACAAGGGCATGAACCACGACGACCCTCTCGCAGTCAACCTCGATTAATCGGCAACCACTATTATTCTTCGCATGGCGCCACTACCGATAAGAACACCGACGCCCCCAAAGCGCCACCAAGAAGACGGCCATTCACTGCCGAGACCTTTGACGACACAATCAAGCTACACCGGCCGACATCCCGCCGACATCAACAATGGTAGAGAACACCATCAATCAAGCTACGCATACGCAAAGGCGACACCATCGACCACTCATGCCGGAAAAGATCAGGTACACCGGCTGCCCAACCGATGAGAACAAGACCCTCTTTCTTTGGCTCCTCGCTTCACCAAGATGACGCCGAGAATGGAGACAACATACCATGGTGCCCCACCGCGGTTTTGGACGCCCTTCAACGGTGACACCAACCACCATCGCGACGCCGCTTATGCGGCTTTGGCAGCAGGATAACCCGTGAGCCGCACCTATGGACTCTCGATGTTCCTCAACCCATATCTATGTCCAAAGACGACCACGCCAACAAGCCGTGGCTGCAATGCACCAGAGGCTCTACATACGGAGCATGGCAACCCAACTCGCCTCCTAAAATCGACACTTCCATCTTCGCAAGAAGTCTCGACTTGGGGCCTTTACCGATGACCCACAAGAGGTACATACCACCCATATCAACCCCCGACATAGCCAACCTCGCCACAACCCCTGAGGCACTTGCTCCAACTCAACTTGCTACTCAACGGATCACAAGCTACATGGCCTTGCCGAAATCATAAAGTTCCGTATGATCGCACAGCTTGACTCCACTCAAGAGATTGATAAGCTCCCTCGACCTAATCGGGCCATTCGCCAGACGACATCCATTCAGCTACAACATCACCATCTCCATCTTGTCCACCATCAACAACGATAACAGGTAGCAGAACGACAAATAAG
The DNA here is from genome assembly GCA_015847255.1 of Hyparrhenia diplandra. Classification (NCBI taxonomy): domain Eukaryota; kingdom Viridiplantae; phylum Streptophyta; class Magnoliopsida; order Poales; family Poaceae; genus Hyparrhenia; species Hyparrhenia diplandra. The sequence goes on from JADLZK010002103.1 coordinate 14,140, forward strand.
GAGGAGCATTACCAAATGAAAGGGGGGAGAAATGTTATGACCCAAAACGAGATCCGGAATAGGGCCCAACAAGGGGGACCGCCGCCGACTATCAGGGCCCATAGCGCGCGCCCCTGGCCGGCCACCGCCACCGCCCACTCAATCGTGAACGCTGGCACGTCAATTGCTTCTCGCAATTAAGTAAGGAATATTTAAGGAATAAAGATAGGAATAAAATAGGGAATAAATAGGTTGTTTGTAAAAGAGGAATTCCAATCTATATGGAAACCTCTAGATCTTTCTTAGCATGCAAGTCTCCCCGGACTATAAATATAAGGGGCATGTAGTCATTGAATTTAAAAAATAAATTAAAGGGGTAACTCCCAATGCCTTCCCCGCCGGCTCTCTCTTTTCCTTCTCCGCCACAAGACGCGCGCTCCACCACCGCCGCCGCATGCCGCTGCCAATAACGCTGCCGCCGCTGGCGGCCCCCTCCACGCCGACGCCGCCGCCGTTACGGAAAAGGCCGCGCCGTCACCCCACCGCCGCCTCCTCCACCACCCACGCCGCCTCCCTTCCTCTCTCCCCGCTACCCGCTATCGCCATCAATCTACGCCACCTCACCGCCAATCGCCGCCATCACCACCGCCCACGCCACTTCATCGCCGACAAGATCGCCGGCCGACATGTCAATTCCGCCCACCCTAGCCGGAATCCGACAATATCTCTGCCAATATCGCCTGAACTGTATGGGCCCCACCAAGGGCGGATCCAGGATGGGACACCTCGTTGTTAATTGACTACAGTGATTTTGTTGTAAAAATCAGGCTCACGGGGCTGCACCCCCTGATCCGTCACGGAGCACTCCCTCCGTATATCTGTGGGTACAGAAAACGTGCATGGGCGATGCGGGTGCGTCATGACACCGTCATCACACATCCGATCGTCCTTTTTGCATGTCCTTTATACTAATAAAAACAACCTCTTACGCTAGTAGTACAGAATTGGTAATGGCTCGCCGACTAAAATGCTTCTAGTCAACTTAAAGAGATCTCGCGTTCACCGCTTCTATCCTTTCCGCGCAACCCACCAACTGTTCCTGGAATGCATGCTGCACGGTTGGCTCCCTGGTTGAACCGTGTCCCTCGTTTTTATCACAGGATGTGGCGCATGCAGTGATGACCTTTGTTTTTCTTCTTTTTCCTTTCTTTCCTGTGCCCATTTCCCCTACCAAACGCTGGCTGCCGTCATACGCGCGCATGCAGTTATCCGGAAGCTAGCCATCCATATCCATGCGTGCCAGTGCCACTTCTGAGTTGTGAAAAGGCATAGAGACGACGCTCCAAAATCATACCAGCCAGAATTGAAGACGCATGCCATGTTCTACATGCGTGCGGCCGGCGTGCCATTGCCAATTTGCCATTTATGCCACTTGTATGCGTGGCCACGACGCTCGCCAGTCCACGAAAAGCGACGCATGCAATGCTAGCCGCGCGCGTACTAGAAACGGCACCGCATTGCCACTGGATCGATCGCCAGAACACGTACAAGAGACGAGAGAGAAGTCACGCGAGACAGGCACAGCTGGAAGACAAGTCCATGGGCCATGGCATGCGTGCGTAAATTTACGGCATACTATGGCCGGCCGGCGAAGACGACGACAGCACAAGCATGCGCACCAACAACGAACACTACCACATCGATCCGATCCAGTTCGTTCGTCAGCAGCTGGACACGATCGAACTGCATGCATGCCCACTGAGAGAAGAAGAATGTCGAACTGTCGATCGATCGATCTGTGTGGTAAGTCCGATCGATCCGTGGATCGGCTACTGGCTTTTTCGGCAAGGCGACAACGGAGATTAAGCAGGCAGGTCGGTCGGTCGTCACCGTACCATCCCTTTGAGATCATAAGACCATGTGGCATTGGCAAATAATGAGTGTGATCTTGTTACCAGATCGATCGACCCAACACGTACGACAGGTCGAGGTTGCAATTGCACTGGGATGGATCGATGATATGCTGATCGGGGCATGCACTACTGACGGATCGGAAGTGATTCCACCCACAAGTGGAGCACGTAATGTGGTGCTGCAAACCGCCTTATCGATCATGGGACTGGGACTGGGACAGCAGCAGTAGTGCGGAGGTGTAGGTAGTGGGGCGGCTTTTCGCTTTCGCGCTTTACTAGATTTCTTTTTGTTCTTTTAATTTTCCCATTTACATGTCCAGCACAGTGTTTGCTAGGCACGACTGGAGATTTATTGATATAATAATTGTTTTCTAAAATGTTAAGTTTCAAAACTTTCTATTGTCTTGGATCAAAACTTTGTGTTGGCACAGTGTTTGCTTGGTTGGTAGTGTCCGATTTGTAATAAAAAAATAGCTATATACATACATTAATTGATAGGTTAGGAATTAATATATTCTTTTTTTTCTATAAAGAAAGACGTCTGGCAGTGCCGAATTCAAATGTAGTGAGAACCAGGAAAAGAATTATAAGCAACATTCAACACTACAATCTTCCTTGTTTCATTAGAAAAAGTCTGGAATTCCTCCTCAACTATCACGGAAAGTTCACTTTTCCTTCATCGACGCCAAAACGGACAAAATACTCCTCAACTTGTTAAACCATGCAAATTATCTCCTCGAGCGGTTTTTGAGGGCGGTATTGCTACAAAGAATTACGGTTTGCCTTTTCCTTTTGTACTCGTTGAATTTTTTGAAAAATATAGAAGTCACGAAAAATTATAAATGAGAATTCCAATTTTGTTAGACTCACATAGTGAATATATAATATGGTATGCTTCAAGATAAATTTTTTTTATTGTAGATTTAGATCTATAGTTTTTGTGTAATTTATTGAAATAATTTGTAGCCGCAATTTCAATAATTATTTCTTTGGATTAAAGCATACCATATTATATATTCAGTGTGTAGATCTACTCATGTGGAGTCTAACCAACTTGGATTTTCTATTTTATGATTGTTCTCGTGATTTGCTATGATTTTTTAAAGATTCATCCAAATAAATAAAAAAAGAAAAAAGACAAAACTTTAGAAAAAACTTTATATTAAAGTATATCATATTATATATTCACTGTGTAGATCTAATCATGTGGAGTCCAACAAAAATTGGATTTTTTCATTTTATGATTTTTCTATGATTTACTATGATTTTTCAATGATTCAAACTGTATTTTTTTAAAAAGAAAAAGGCAGTTATTGTAGCAATACTACCCTCAAAACCGCTCGAGGGAGGTAATTTGCATGGTTTGAAAAGTTGAGAGAGGTGATTTGTCCGGTTTTGACGCTTAAGGGAAAAAAATGAATTCGTGAGAGTTGATGGAGGGAATCGACTTTTTTTCCTTTCATTATTTAATTTCTTCCACTTCTGCTTTCAACTTAGTAACTAGGGGCCCAGCCCACAGCAGCTGGCGGTCCTGTTAGGATGGACTCATCCATTGTGGCCAGCCCAATCAGAAACACTGCGTGGTAGCCAAAAAAAAAAAAGTAACATTTTAAATTAAAGAGCACCCAAACTTAATTTCGGTAGGTCCTAGACGCGTGTCGGATGACATGGCGCAACTCCACAAAAGTCATGCATAATGCATCAATGTAGCTAGCTAGTTTTGTGGGTGATTTGAGCTATTCGATCTCAAACTTCTTTTCATCCTCAAACTCCACAAATGTAGCTGTTTGAGCAAAAGTCATGTAGCTATCTAAAACACTAAACATCAGTCACAGACCTACTGAATGTAGCTATTTGAGCACCAATGTAGCTATTTGTACTCTAAACATAACTCCACAAAAGATCTCAACTCTCTTTGATCAAGACCAATGTCGGTAGTTCATGGCTAGAAATCACTACAGATAGCTCAAATCTTGACCTAGGCTAGAAGGGCATAATGCACCAATGAAATCACTCCTACAAAAAGCCTCGCACGCAGGCAAGGACCACACAAGCCCCTTGGCCACCATGAAATCACTTAGCAGGGCATTCTAAAGATGTCACACAATACTAGAATCTTTTGTTGATTAGACAGACAGTCAGTTAGATCTCACACTTAGTCATGTTTCGCCAAGAGCACAATCACCTTGACAGATGGTCCATCCCTACACCGTATAGTCTATTGATCATTTCTCCAATACAAACGGATGAGTCCATCAAACATTTCTCCAATAGAGAGGGATGATTTGGTGCATACCCCAATAGATAGTCCATCTGGTCTTTGACTAAACTGTGTCAAAAGTTTTAAATCTCTTCCTTGGCCTCCTCCTTCCCTATTCCTTCTGGCTTGGTGAAGCGCTCTAGGAGGTGCTTGAGCACGAACGAGGTCATGAAAGGGGAGAGAACATAGGTCATGAGACTGATAGAGGGAAAGAGCGTGAGGGATGAGTGATGTGAAATATTGAGGTACCATGAGGGATGAGTACTCTGAGGTAGAATTTTTATATTCTAATAAGATCAAGAGCTAAATTTTTGTAGGATTGTCACTGAGTATCTCTAGTACATCTTCACCAAGTTTGAGCTGTGATGAACTCACCTACCGTATCAACGAAGCCTCTCGAGAGCCAGTTCCCCATTCCCAACGATGAGCCCCTGTCCTTGAGAAGACGTAGGCGTTTCGCAAAAAAAAAAAAAAAAAAAAAAAAAACATAGGTGCACAATGTAGAGACCCACGAAGATCTGGTACGCCCTGCTGCGCTGCCTTGCGGCTGCCTTGCGTGAATGTGTTCTGTCGCTGACTCCTTGCCTTGGCCTTGCTTCGTCGCGCACCTTCGTCCTTGGCCGCACGCTACAGGGCGCAGGCAGCGGCGTCGACGACGAACACCTGATGCGGAGAAGGAGGGTCGGAGCCTGTTCGACGACGCTCTGTTAGGAACCGTAGGATTCGCTGTGTGTGCATAGCGTTGGCTTCTTCATATTTGCACCGGACTCACGGGCAGGGAGAAAAAAAGGGAAATCAAAAGGTGAACGGGAAATTTACTTATTTATTAGTAGGTATAGATATATTGGAATACACTCACACGTCTATATTTATTCATGTACACGTATCCACGTATGTATTTATATGGTATATATCCATATATTATTTGTATATAAATATAAGAGACCGCTTCTTTATTTTCCAGAGTAATAAATTAAGCACAATTATGTGGAATTGGGATTTGAAAATTGTTGGAGATGTGGTGGTTGGTAAATAAAGGAGAGGGTCAAGGGGAAAGATCGAGGAGGAATATTTGGTGGGGTGTTTTGATAAGGAATAATTATTATTTAGTGCCAAAGTAAAATTTAGCTCAACAACCAATCATGCAAGCAAGCAATTAAACATATATCCTAAATAAATCTATATGGTGAATTTTAATACAGAGTTTTGGAAAACAAGCTTTTGGTTGTGCGGAAAATAAATTAGTCATTTTTTTAGTGGTTAATTATAAAAGTTCAAATTTTAGTGATTTTAAAATAATGCAAGAATAACGGGACAAGCGAAATTGGTCGCGAATCAGAACCGGCCGAGGATGACACAGTCGGTCGAGCATGACGAGCTTGGCCTCGAGGACTCACACGAGCATGATGAGCTTGGCGCATCCTTGCACTTTCGACATTTCTCGTGACATCGCCATTGACGCCGAAAGCAAGCACCCGGTGAGCGGCGCCCGGGGAGTAGTGCCACCTTGGTGATGTCCAAGGCGGGAGCGGCGCGAACCCACGCTTAGCGGGGCGAGGACCAAAACCGGCGGTGGGGGAGCAAAGTGTTGTGCAAAATTTATCCGCCATGGCCAACGCCCGTCTGGGTGTGCGAATAGGACGTCATCGATGGGAAGAGGGGGGAGGAAGCCGTGGACCAACGAGGGAGGAGCAATGGAGCGCCCAGCGATGAGGGAACAACGCGGTTATACCCGAGCAAAACTTTTCGGCCCGACCGCCCGAGCCCGACGGGGTTTTGGCCCGCCCACGAACCTACCGGACAGGGCCTGGGCAGAGATTTTGAAGCCCGGTAAAATTTTCTTGGCCGAACTCGGGCCGAAATACATTTCTAGCTATTTTGTAGTGTAAAATGCACGGGTGGCCCCATCAAGCCTGGTCCGCCCGAAGCCCGCCCGAAAAGCTAGGGTCCGACTTGGCGGTGGGGACGTCATGGGCAAGAGATTTTTCGCCCGAATAATCGGGTTTTTCGCCCGCCAAAAAAATACTCAGCTCTAAACGCGGTGGGGGGCAAGGAAGGTGACAGGAACTGGACTCGTGACTTGACCAAGCCAGGCCCTCGGTCCGTTTATTTGAAGCCAGGCCAAGTCCAGGCGCCAAATGGCTTCCCTCGAAAAAAAAAAAAAAAGACTCGTATGGAGGCCCCGCGCGGTCCGGCTAAATGGCCGGCCAGGCCAACCAAACGGTCCAAAGTTGGCTCAACCTGCCTGGCCGTGGACCGGAAAACCAAACAGCTATATGTACTGCTTTCGTCTATCCGGACCGGGGCGGCTGGGTCTCCTCTAACCGTTCGTCAACATCCTGTCCAACACGCAATGGCACCATTTAAGTCTTCACGGGAAAAAACTCGCGAATAGTGTGGAACGGATGCGCACCAGCTGTCACGGGGCGGCGACCTGGATGGGCATGGCGAAGAAACACGGCTACCAGCCTCTTACCACGAACCCCAGGGACCCGTAATTAATCAATGCTGATGGACAATCTACAGTGCTGACCTTGGAAATTCTTTGCAGGGTCATACCAAATACTCCCTCCGTCCTAATTTGAGTTTGTCACCCCAGATTCCGTGCCATCTTATTCGATGTTTTGTTTTATTCAAATTTTTTGCACAAATATAATTTATTTTTGTTCTGACTTATTTTATCAATGAAGATACTTGAATATTGATTAATTTATTTTATGATTTGCATAAATATTTTTGAATAAGACGGATAGTCAAATATGAAGTTCAAAAAGTCAAAAACTGATTTAACTCCATGGGACGAGAGGGAGTAGACAATACTGTATGTGTACCAAAAGTTGATAACTCTTGCACCAAAAAAAGTTTCTTTCATTGTTTCTCTCTTAAACTCTTTCTGTATTTCGCTGTTAATTTTAATTTATTTTCACTAGTAACCTCGGTTCCTCCTTTTTCCTGAAAAATAAAAGTTTCCACCTGAATTATGGCAACATCCAATTTGCTATTGGATATGATCCAAATTCAACGCCTTCTGGTCACAGGATGGAAGAAGTTTCTACCATCTCAACGATGCTTATATGATACTTCTGAAGAAAAGGAGCAACCGGGCAGTGCCGGTCTCGTTGGCGCTTTTATTCTCGGGCGGCGACGAATGTGAACTGGGACGGACGCTCCACCTATTTTGGACGGACCCCCTGGTTGCAAGGTGAATGCATCAAGACCATTGTGCCGACGGTTTTGAGGCTGTGCCAAACAGAAGGAAGATGGTTACCGTCGCGGATGCCTTAAGCGGTGGCGCTGGGCAAGGCAGACATCGCCGGGCGCCCACCATGGCGTTGCCGAGGTGGAGGTGTGCACGCTCGTGATCGATTGGAACAGGTGGAGTTACAGTCGTGCCGGACACATTCTCTTGAAACCGACACCGGGCACACTTATACTGCCACGTCGGCTTACGAGCCATGTTCATCGGTCCTCCTCACCGCTGGGAGCAAAAGAGATTTGGAAGACTTCGCACGCCAGGATTAGGTTCTTCTTCGGCTAGTCATCCACGGTAGGTGTTGGACTGCAGAGAGGCGTTTCGTCGTGGCTTGCAGGCTTCGGACCCGATGCATCATTTGTGGCTTGGACTCTGAGACTATGGATCATATTATCCTGGGATGCTCACTTAGTAAGGAGGTTTGGGGCATCTCCTTGCAAAGGTACAAACCTACAGCATGTGGTGTCGATTGTTGATGATGGAGTGATGGCGTGGTGGATTGGGACCAGGGAGCGTCTCCCCAAGTTGCTACTTTACGTGGGTTCGGACAGTCCGTTCTTCGCCATCGGCTGGACTCTACGTGGAAGGAAAGAAATGCGGAGGACCTTTGATGGGATTGCTAGGAACCCGCAACAGGTGGCCATGCAGGTACAGGAGGAGCTCCATGAGTGGCGTCTCGCCGGTTACAACAGGGTCGATGCGTTGATGCAGCTGACAGGCTAGGACGCTTCAACGTATTTTGTCGCAAATTCTTCACTATGTAATCTTTGTATTATTTGGGTGTTAGGGGGGTCCGTAATCTTGCGACTACCGCCTCCTCTGTGTGTTTCAAAACTCTATCCTGCTTAATGAAATATGCGCCTAGGGCGTCGCATTTAAAAAAAAAAATGATCCAAACTCAGCCTGCTTACGGAAGACATTAAGAAAACTGATATTTACCTTTGCACACTACAAATCAGGGTTGAAAAAATACAATCAGGATGTTTACTCAGTAACAACCAGTACTTCTTGGTGATTAATAATACAAACAGGATAAGACACATCCTTGTACTACAAATGCATGCCCAAATCTTACTTCCACTTCAAACAAAAATGAAACACAAGAAAGGACACAACTACGCTTGTCCTGATACCGTGCAAGGGGCCAAGGAATGTTCACCTTTCTTACGTCAGGAATGTATGTCAATAATCTTGCCCAGGTAATGACCACAATCACATATGCTTTATTAGTTATATGATTTATCGAAGAGAAGGAAGCAAGCAATTCTCCATCATTTCTTGAATAACAGGGTGCAGAAAACCATCCAAATACCCACTATGAAGCCACATACAAGCCCGAGAGTTCCTCTTTGCATTGATGTATCATTGTAGGAACATACTGCTTTGAGAGGATACCCACAGAGACCCATATTGCCGGTATACATATATGGATTTGATGCATAGAGGCTGTCAAGCTGTGATCCAGATGGTATGATTCCTGTAAGATTGTTGTATGACAAGTCCATGTAGCTCAGGAATGCCATATTTGACACAGTCAATGGTATTTCCCCAGAAAGGATGTTCCTGGAGAAGTCGAGTGATTCTAGTAATTTCAGCTCTCCAATCTCATAAGGAATATTTCTGGTGAAGTAGTTATGGGAGAGGTTCAAATTCAGCAGTGCATCAAGAGTGACTAACTCTTCTGGAATTTCACCTGATAAATTGTTTGAAGACAAGTCAATGCTCATCATTTTTATGTACAAAATACGGCTACCGGAACCATAGTTAAGGTTTTGCCCCTTTGTAACTGCAGACAAACTAACGCTATGATATTCTTCTGGTATGTTGTAAGAGCTACAAAATAATGGCCGTATAGGGTACCTTCTTTTTGAATATTTCCCTCTCATTGCTGTTAAATTTAACATATGTCTAGGCAACGAACCAGAAATACCATTTTCCGACATATCCAAATATTGAAGGCATCCAAGGTTTGTGAAACTCGCTGGAATGTTCCCAGAGAAGTTGTTGTGCCTTAACCGTAGAAATTGCAATCCCACTAGGTTTCCTATCCATATTGGCAATCTTCCAAAGAACTTATTCCATGCTAAATCAAGGAATTGCAAGTTTGTGGAGTTCTGCAAAGAAGATGGGAATTCGCCAGACAAACTATTGTTACTTAACTCTAAAGTCATAATGTTTGTCATCCCAAAGCATGGTGGAAGCTCTCCTTCAAACAAGTTGTTGGCTAAGTCCAATACCATCAATTGCTTAAAGCTGCATATATATTTTGGAATACCACCCGTGATGCGATTGCCGAATAGGGACAGCTCTGTTAGGTTGGGAGCTACAAAACCTAAGGGCAGAGGTCCGAACAGAGAGTTCATGGACATGTCCAAGAGCGTTAGGTTTTGTGGCCGTGGTGGTATTTGACCAGTTAAATTGTTGGAATTTAGATAGAGCCTTTCCACCGACATGATTTCCATATTTCTTGGCAGATCTCCAGTGAGTTGATTTTTGCCTAGATTCAAATATAAACATTTTGAAAAGGTGTTAGAAAACCAGTGTGGAATCCGGCCATTTATACCCGCACTTGAAATATCAAGAAAATATATGTCCACCATCCATCGCAGCCAGGAAGGAAACCGAGGACCCAATTGGCATGTTGCAAAATCAGCAGAGAGTAGTCTAAAGGGAGGCTGCCAGTCTGAACTGACCTTAATCTTCAAGGAAGTATAAGATACATATAGGTACTGCAAGCTCTTTTAGACCACCAAAGTGTTTCTCTGTGATCACACCGTCGAAACCATTGTACTGTAGATTTAAGCTGGTCAAATTTATGAGTGCACCAATCTCATATGGTACGCCTCCGGTAAAATTGTTACCAGTGAGGTACAACGTCCTTAAATAGGTAAAATTCCCCAAAAATGTTGGGAGGGTCCCAGTAATGTTGTTCCAACTGAGATCAAGAACGACTAAGCTGGTCAAATGGTCCATAAAATTTGGTAGCGGCCCCGTTAGTTGGTTTGACTGCAGATACAACTCGTGCAATTTGTTCTGCGAACATCGTGGCAACCTCTGGATTAATTCTTCTATACTTCCATATGAGAGGCTTGATTCAAGGTGTATGATTCTCAAACTGCATAGGTTCTTCAAATTTACCATGGGCATGCTGATTTTGTTATATGATAAATCTATATGCTGTAGTGATATCATACTCCCCAACGCCTCAGGAAGTCGACCATACATGCCGGTGAATCCGAGGTTAAGGTACTCAAGGCTTGTTAGGTTCCAGAACCAGCACGATGAAATTTGGTGATGGAAGTAGTTTCCAGAGAGATCTAGCCATTCAAGATTAGTAAGGTTAAGGTGTGGAAGCGATTGGTTTGCACTTGCAAGCGAGCTGTCAGAAAGATCGACGAAAATCAGAGAAGGAATCATGTTCACTACATGAGGCCAATCAGCTACTGTGCTGAGGTTTACATTCTTGAGGCTAAGACACTGGAGGAACTGTAGGCGTGTTAGCCATGACATGTCCACAGAGAATGTAGCAGCACCACTAGAAATGTCGAGATATTGCAACTTTGACAAGTTGCCAAGGTGAGTTGGCACTCTACCAGAAAATGGGATCCCAGAAAGGTTTAGGTACTCCAGGTTCTTCAGAGAGCCTAAAAACTCTGGAATTTGTCCAGTTGAGCCCTCTAAGCTGTTCATGCTGAGATCAAGGTACTTTAGATGCTCCAGAGAAAGCAAAGAACGACTTATCTGCCCGACCAAAGCATAACCGTCGTAGAGGTTGGAGCTGCCAAGTCGAAGCTCGACGACATGGCCAGTCCGGTTGCTGCACCGGACACCTTCCCAGTGACAGCAATCATCCCTGCCCGTGGAACCCTCCTTTGTTTCCACGAGACAAGAACGCCTGCTGCGTCGCCTGTGATGCCTTGCTTGAACTGCAGCAGCGCTTCCATCTCGTGAGGCCTGCAGCTCACGCCAATACTAGCGTGATGAGCAACTGCATGCTGCGGCTGCTGCAGTGCTTGAACGATCACGAGGAAGTAGCTGCTAGTGGCAGCCGCCACCAGCAGCGCGAAAGCTGCTAACGAGCGGCGCATGGTCGCTCGCTCCGGTGGTAGGAATATGGAAAGCGTCTTGGCCAGTTCTGTCAAAGGCGCAAGTATTCAAACTGGTATCGCTCGTTAGTCAACCACTGTATTTAGTTACTGAAAAAGTAGCTGAAAGGGCTGAAGAGTGAACTGAAAAATAATATAGCATTTTTTTCGTCCGGTAAATATTATTTTTCACCATGAGTCTTAAAAAGTAGTTTTAAAAAGCCATCTCCAATGGTGAGTTTTCGGCTATCTAATATTGGCAAGAAAAAAACTGTCTAATTAGGCCTTGTTTAGATGGCTAATTTTTTTAGCCAAAAAAGTGTGAGAAAGAGGAGGAGCATGCGACTAATAATATAAAATGGGTCTTTGCTGATGTCTCTCACCTCCACGTCACCGACTATTTTTTTTTTTTTTTAAACATTGTTCAATTATAGACTACATAGCTAGCAAAAGCTATTACTATTACGGACGATCTAAAATATATTCAAAACTGTGTAATTAGTTATTTTTTTTACCTACATTTAATTCTTCACACAAGTGTCTTTTCAGTATTTAATGATTATGTGTTTTTAGTTATTTGATTACCTACATTTAATTCTTGTGATGTCTTTTTTGAGAATTCTAAAAATTCACAACATTTTTGGCAACTCACCCCTAGAACAACTATGCAAACCCTGGCCTTAGTTATTTAGATTACCTAACGTTTAAATCTTAGAAAAATCCAGGAAAACACAATTTGAACTTTTTTGTTATATTTAATGATTCAATGACGGAAATTTCAACCCAAAGTTGGGATCTAAACACAGCCACAGGTTAAAGTCATGTAATAATGTAATTAAATTGTCCGCCATCAGTCCGTCGTTGAATGGACTACCAGCTGTGTTTTCCTGAATGAAGCCGCGTCCTGCAGGCCAACTCTCCTGCAGGCTTCCCAGTACCCGTTTCATTTCGTATATACCGCTGTGACTGTTAATCCGTTCATCAGTGTCCATCTGTCTGTCTGATTTGCTGGTTCTCCCATGCCAGTTCAAAGTTTTTGAAGTTAACAGATTTTGAAGTTTGAAATTTAAATTTTAATTATTCAACAATCTCAAATGTTGGCATGGTTTATCTGAAAGTTATACAACTTAATAGTTGAAAAGTTTTAATTTTAAATTTAATTTTAAAGTTGTTTAGTGTCTGAAATGTGTTATAAGTATATTAATTTTAAAATAAAAACAAATTTCCAAAGGTAGTCCATCTGGTCTTGACTAAAATTGTGGTGTGTGTTTGGCCTCCTTATCCTATACTCCACCTTCCCTATTTGTTCTTCGAAGCCTAGTGGGAGGGATAGAGCATGACGAAGAGCTGTGACGTTATTACACAAATCAATTTTGAAAAATAAAATACCCTAAGCGCCAACTGCCCTCAAAAATCAGTGGTAAAAGATGGTTGACGATTTATAAATAAAGCTAATAATAATAGTGAAACCGCTATAATGCAAAAATTTTGATCAGAAGTGGGGATACAGAACCCAAAAACGTCCTCAGTAGTACTTCATATATTAGATATAGTAGATGCAGGCAGACTTGAACTGCTACATCAAACAGGGCGCCAGGAAAGGACTTGAAAGACTTGAAATTACAGCCTTCTTCCTCTCCTACCACCCCTTCTACACGTACACGTGCTGTCAGTGGGTACTGGAGTAACATCCTATGAACACAATAAATCCCAGGTTAACAAACCATGCAATAGAAACCACGATAAATTTTGATGTCATATAACTTTTAAAATGGAAACCATATTCTAGCAAACATGATAAAGTTTGATTTGACATAAAACCTTCTCAATTATTTTTTTATACACAGCACATTCTACAATTTATGGACGATATCTAAAAGCAGAGGATGTATTTTAATGGTAGGGGACTACAGTTATGCCTCCCTCCAGGTTTGGTTGACGCCAGCAGCCAGTTCGTCCTCCCTGGGTTTGGTACAATGGCACCAACAGCCAGTTGGGCAAACTATAGAGCAATAGCCAGATAATGTTTTCCCTTATTCATAAATAGTAGCTCAAGCTGAAGTTTTGCCCTTGCCCATAGCATGTATGTGTTTATCCATTTAGCCCCAAAATATTGCATGACATACAGCAACAGACATTTGTGGCTTTTTTAAACCTAGCTCAGAAGAATGAAAGATGGAAAAGGGAAAATTCATAGGCCAACATGCTTACTAATGTGGCAAATCTTCATGGCAAATCAAGCAAGGGCTCTAAGGGCAGATTGAGCACCAGGGCCAGGGGTTTTGGTCTTGTTTCCACCAGTAGCACAGAAGTTTAATGTGCAATGCAATAATTCTAAGCTCCTGCAAATGGGAAATAAGAAACTGAGAACCTACTTATCAACAACAAATGTATTTTTTCAACAGTAAGAAAATACCTTTGCATCTTTGCGCAACATCCTGTGAGGCAAAAAATGCAGCATAAAGGTGACGACTCATCACAAACAGATTTAACCACCTAGACAATGCAAAAAAACTGTCAGATTCAAGTAATAAAAAGAAAAAGGAAGAGCTGAGTGCCTAGAAAAAGAAGTTGCAACTTTAAGTAGCCAGGACAATAGGCAAACTCAAACTGGTATAAATAAAGCTATCTGAAAGCTCATAACAGAACAAACATATTCTCAATTGATTTGATGTTTGATTCAGCACCAGGTTATAGAATAACTGGTAAGACAAAGTGCAGCTGGATTGTACACAACTAAACAGCAGATAAAACACAACAATGAGTAATCATGTTCACTTCCATGATATAGACACCTTCATTCAATTTAGCCAAGGTACCCAGGAGGAATGACTCAGCAAAATCAGTGCAAAAAGCAACTGACTGAGACCAAGCAAACACCACAGGATACACAGCAAGATGAAGACACCTAAAACAAACAGGAAAGAGAGGACCCAGAGAAAAACTCTCCAGTCCCTCGTTATCAATGTTGCACAGCTATGACTCGAAACGCTCCCACAAGAATGAAAGGGAGGCGATCTTAAGGGCTGTGCTTGAGAAAGAAAACTAACCATCAATACAAAGCATTACTATAAAGGATTCCTTCTATCACAAATAAACCAAGATAGCACACCACGTCTATCCAATGTGATGGAACTAACAGTATATTCATCACCTACAGCTACATCTCTTTCTCTTTACAATCAGAAAGAGAAAGACTAACAGTATATTACAACTAACAGTAAATACCCAACAGTACCAATGTCATTGCAAACAGAAAGTAATCCTAGTACAATAGAGACTTGCAAAAGAAACGTGAGAAGGCAAAGTACCAGTGATGCGGACGAGCGTATCCCGTCCGGACAAATCCGTCACATGCTGCAACAGCACACACAAATACACATGTAAATTTCCATCGTTCGCTCATTTCTCCCAATCCTCCACCCAGAATCCGATGGGAATGGAATCAGGTGTTGCTGTGTCTTACGACGAATGTGTCTTTGAAGGACGCGAAGATGTGCGCGACGCCGAAAACGTAACGCCCTCGCGGAGGGGGGGGGCAAGCGTCACGTGCTCCTCCTTAGGCTCCCGCGTCTTCTACCTCCCAGACTGCACAGCATCTGCGCAAACACAGGAACACGGTGGTCATGGTCAGCACGCTTTGAGATCTGAAAGAAGACGCTGAGGTAGAGGTGGCTAAGCTACATACCATGGCGGCGACGGCTGCGATATAGGGTTTGCTAGGGAGGACGGCGGCGAGTGGCGGCGGCAAAACCCTAGCACGCAGCGGTTGTGTCTCAGACTCTCAGCAGCACGCTGCCTGTATAAGTAAGGGTCGACCAAGCGTGGCTATGGGCTTGTTTGGGCCATGATTGGTTAGGGGCTTGTTTGGGCCATGCGTGATCGTCGACCTGGTCATCTCGTGATGCAGCCCAATAGGCAACAGGTTTTTTTTAGAGAGTGGTAACATCTTCATTTCTCCTTTTTCTTGTGCTACAAAAGAAGGTTCTTTTTTCTTTGTGCTCCACAAATAACTCATCATGTTGACTTTAAGATCATGTTTGACCCGTCTTATTCAAATTCTTTATACAATTTATAAAATAAATAAATCATTATTAAAGTACGGCGGTCAAATATGATGTCTCAAAGTCAAAAAAGATAAGTTAAATACACGTAAGCAATTTCTTCTTTTTAAGCATATATGTAAAATATTTTTGCTTACCTATCAATGTGTCGCCCAAGTCCATCGAGCTTTGCCTAAAAGAGTTCCATGCATGAAAACAGATCCACTAGCAAATCCATAATGGAGTAGCACCAAAAAGTCATGAATATGCCTCAAGACCCATGGTGTGCCACAAAAAAAGTATGGTGGATCTAGAGCTGCTGGAGCTCTCCCAAATAGGCTCATTTCCATGTAGCTAAAAAGATAGGAGTGCATGTGATGATCCTTTCCTAGCGTCGGTTGGTGTGGTTAGGTAGGGGCGTAGGCAACAAAGGAGGGGCCATGGCACTACACAAGAGTAGCGGTGATGCAAGGGCGGGGCGGCTAGGGCGGGCGTGGGCATCACGGGAGGGGCAGGGCGGTGGGGCGGGAGCGAGGGGGGGGGGGGGGGTAGGGCGATGGCGCTACACAAGAGTAGCGGTGATGCAAGGGGCGACCAGGGCTGGCGGGCGTGGGGGGGGGGGCAGGGTACAAAGGGAGCGGCGGTGCTGGGCGGGGCGGCGTAGGGGAGAGATGGGAGAGATGGGGAGAGACCAAACATCGCCCTTCTATTTATAGTCCTTTAAGACACTTAGCCCCTAAGCAATCTAAACTTAACATTTAAGAAACTAGGAAAGTAAAACCATCTATTTCCTTCATAAATCCTAGTATAATATTTTTTTCTAGAAAATCACTTACTTATTTTTCTAGTAGCAAATATGCTTGTGCGTTGCAAGGGGGAAAAACTAATATTGAGATGCAAGGAGTACCTGATTGGATGTTGACAAAGGAGACATGGAATTCTCATTCAAATCTTTGTCAGTGGCAAAAATAAACCGACTCAACACCCTATGTGTCATCAGAAAGAGTCAATTCATCTACTAGAGCACGTTGACTCATGAAGAAAAAATGAAGAGTCGATGCAAACTTTTGCATTGGTTAAAAATAATGATTTCATCATCCAGCCAAGAGCCGAGATTGCTTCCTCTCTGCTGCTATCCCATTAGATGGCCCCCACATCTCTGCTCCACTCACCAATGCAGAACAATGAATTGACTTCTGCATGCACCGATTCATAGCACATGTTGCACTCTCTCTCCTCGATAAATCGACTCACCACTGCGGATGCTTATCTGCTGCAACAATTTGAATCGATTTCAATGTCCTCAGCAACAGTGGCGGATCCAGAAACAAGCTGCACCCCTTATAACTGACATAGTTTCACACCGCTCATCCAGTGTTCAAATCCATGTTAGGGAAGGAGTAAGGAGCTAGTCAGGATTCGCCTCTGCAACACTACTGGCACTTGCTAATTCGGCTAGTCGGCGTTTCTATATGCCAGGTCGAGACTCCAGGGTTCAAGGACGCCAGATCAGAGGCAAAGACGAGTTTAGTTGCCGCCAGCTGATCGGATTAGAAAAATACTAAGGCTGTCGGGGTGGGAAATTAAAGCTAGCTGTTTGATACGCTTCTTAGTAAACTTGTTCCCACGCAGCGCCCCGGGCTGCAGCCCAGGCAGCCCGGGGCGTGGATCCGCCCCCTGCTCAGCAACATGTAGTACCTGGTGCAGCATCTGGCCATCAGTGTCGGCGTCTTGGAGGAGCGACATCATTGCTGTAAGCGATTTTGTTCAACTCGGCGAGATCTACATGGCAACTAAAAAAAAGAAAGATCCCAATGATCCAATAGGTAGCTAAGGGGGTGTTTGGATTGGGGTGACTAAAGTTAGTCACCCCTATTTTAGTCACTTTTAGTCACCTAAACTCCAAAATGGTGACTAAAAGTGACTAAATGTAAAAGTCGAGGTGCGACTTATGGTGATTAAGGTGTTCTCTTTCTTTCTTGGACCACATGCATGTCTCTATCTCTCTCCTCCATCTCGCTCATCTCTCTCTTCTTGGATCCTTTGTAGTTCCTCTATCCAAAGGAGAGGTGACTAAAGTTTTAGTCAGGTGAATAACAATCCAAACATGCTCAAACCAGAGAAGAAATTTGACTCGAAAGGAGTTCAAGTCCAAGTGTCCAACGTACCCGACATAGGAAGGAGCATAGGAGGCCAATAGTATTCCAATCGAATCCCGCGTGAACCTCGCTTGGCAGCGACATTGGTACAGGCGCTGGGCGAGCACACGGGTGTAGCCACCGGCGAGGGTGGCCTCGGACGGCGTGGGTAATGGGGCGGACACGACACGGGTACATAGAGGAAGGGAATGAAAGGAGGGGACAGTAAGGATTGTGCCGGTGGAATGGCCAGCGCCAGTGAGTGGGTTGTTCGGTTGGTCCAAATACGAATGGGCTAGACGCCTATTTTAGTAGGTATATAGACCTTTTCCGACTTTCCTATTTTATTTTCGATCTCCTCATATGTCGAGAGATCCAAGGGCTGCGGGCGGGGGCTATTCCCTTGGTCGTGTCTCCCTTTGCTGCACATGGGGTGCCTCCAGGTGCCTAGCTTAGGGCAGGTCCTAGGCTCCCCTCGACCGCTAAGGGTGTCTTGGGGTGCCCCAATTAGGCACATGATAATATATTTGTTGACCTTCTTCGATAATTTCAAAATTTTCGCTCCTACAATTTTGCATCAAGAGTGCTTAGACTATCTCTAAGTCACCCTAATTGTTATATAATTTCTCTTTCTTATATATCTGCATTGAGAATCATGTCGTACTCCT
Source organism: Hyparrhenia diplandra (assembly GCA_015847255.1). Classification (NCBI taxonomy): domain Eukaryota; kingdom Viridiplantae; phylum Streptophyta; class Magnoliopsida; order Poales; family Poaceae; genus Hyparrhenia; species Hyparrhenia diplandra. The sequence goes on from JADLZK010002103.1 coordinate 32,479, forward strand.
TATTCTTCCTCGAATGAAAACTAGTGTTGATACCTTGATTTTTTTCAATTCTAGCCTTTTTATTTCATTATTATTTTAACTAAAAAAAATGTCGGTATCTTGCAACAGAACCCACTACATATATGATGAATCAAAATTCGTAGATGAGTATTGTGCAGTTGTTGTCATCCCTCTTATCGTGCTGTAATCCATAGCAACTTTTAAATAAAATAAAAAAATGATATTTAAAATTATATTAATTAAATGACAGCTGTGGGATTTGAACCCACGCCCTTTCGGACCAGAGCCTAAATCTGGCGCCTTAGACCACTCGGCCAAACTGTCATGTTATGTTAGCAGCTGGTACAATACACTATATCAAGATAACACATCAAGTGGGCGACATGTTCACATTAATCTTGGCTGATATACGGCGAGATTGGTTCGAGTCATCACAAACTGAACGTACATACAAGCATTAATCTACTGCTGTTCTCGGCAGCATATTTGACACAAAACAGACAAAGGAAAACATATTGTCATATCAACCTAATCAAAAGGGTCAATCCGTGGATCATGCTCACTTGCCATCGCCATTCCTGTGCACAAGCACGTTGGGCACATCACCTGGAAACATGGAGATGCAACAATAAAGGAAGTTTATTTATACTTTCTAGAGGCAAACATGTTACTGGTGGAAGATGATATGGAATGCTCTTTCCAATCTGCAACCAAGAATTCCCATATCTGTTGTCAAAAAAAAAAAATTGAAGTTTCACCGGGAGGCGCTCCCCACCGAATATATTCAAGTGCCCTAAAATGGCTGATAACCTCGTTTTTAAGGAAAAACGAGGCCAAACCCTGTCCCGCTTAATTGTGGAAAACCGGACTAAAACCGCATTAACATACAACGGCCTCGCACAGAGGCGAGATTGTGGCCTAATCCACAAAAACACAAAACACAACAGCCCAAAGACAAGAGCAAGATTGTGGCCTATCCACTAGAGAAAAACACAACAACGACAACAACAAACTCTCCAAAGATTGAGAGAGGGGTGGCTAGCCACGATACAAACAAGAAGGAGAAAAACTCAGCCCAAAGCGAGAAACCTAGTCAAGGCCACAAGGCGGCCCTAGGCGCCCGATTTGCGCCCAGCCGAAAGCGGCATATACCGCCGCTTTCACCATGGCGAAGGGTCGCACAGACACGACGGCGACCTCCCATCAAGCGGTGGCGACATCCTCCAAAGACATCAGGGCCCCCTTGCCACCACCCAACGCCGTACGGGGAGGATGTGGTGGGAGTGGCGTTAGCGGTGGAAACACCACCCCGCATTAGATATTCGGCACCACCAAGGAGGCGGCGACGGAGCGAGGCGCCAGCGGGGGTCGCTCAACGGCGTCGGCGACGCCAAAACAACCGAGGCCGACTTTCACAAGAAGGGCGACAACAACAAGGGGAGAGCACACGGGGAGAAACAGACCACGACACGAAGTTGGGCTCTACTCTTCCACGATGGCGCCCTCAAGAGGGACACGGCGCCAACGACGCCGCCGCCGCGGCTCTAGAGAACTAGAGCAAGGCTTACGCCCGAGGAGGAGATCGGTGATGCCGGTCATAAAGCTGGGAAAAATTGGCGCCCCAAAGGAGGTGAAGGCGCCAAAGGCGTCGTCATCAATCGCAAAACGGGGGCCTTACGGCTTTCACCTAGGTTCCCAAACTTGGACCCAAGTTCATCGATTAAGAGACCGAAACCAAACCTCGCCGGCGGGGAGGACCCCGGTGAAGCCGAGACGAGGGGGTAGTAGGAGAGGCGTCGCCCGCCCGGCCGGCAAGCCAGCGGCCAAACATGCGCTCACAACCCGCGGAGGCGAAAGCCGGGCACGTTGCCCCGCGCCCGGCTGCGCGGCGAGCGCCGCCCGCCCCATCGCCATTTTGCCATCGTCTAGGCGGCTTCCCGCGCAACATCGCGATGGGGGGTACGGGGCGGCCGGCGGAAGGCGAGGATGCTTTCGTCATTGCCCGGCGGCGATGAGCGCCGGCCGCCATGCGACCGCCACAGCGTCTGCACGAAGCGAAGACGAAAGATCCGCCACGGACGGGCAGCAACACGGCTTCGGCGGAGCGCCACATTGCGGCGCATGGAAGTCTTCGGCGTCGCTGGTCGTCGGCGCGCTCGGCGCGCCCGGCAAAGCGTTGCAGCGTGCGCGCCTTTGCGCCAGCGGCGCGCTGCGCGAGAGGCGCGCCGCGGCGTCCCCTTGGCCCGCAGCGCACGCCGCAGCGGGGGGAGGGAAGCGAACGCTCCGCGCTTCGCCCATACTGGTGCCCGGCGCCGGGCGCAACGGAACCATCGGCTGCGTCGCCGGCGCCGTTGGACGGATCCGGCGCCCAGGTTCACGGATCGGGCGGCGGCCGAATCCAGCGGCGCCGCAGCCGTGGGAGCTCATGCCGTCCGAAATCACCAGCGGGAGGGAAGGTAGAGGGGAAGGGATGGAGCTGGCTGGAGGAAGACGCCCTACCGTCACAGTCCTCGCGGCCGCTGGAGCCGCTACGGTAGGGCGCCGCCGTTCGGGTGGAGGACGCAGCGGAGTTGGGGAGGTGCGGCGGGGGGGCGGCGGCGCTGGTGGTACCCGAAGTCGCCCGAGAGGAGCGTGCGGGACGCGGTGTAGTTTCCCCAAAAAAAAAAAAAAAAAAAAAAAAAAAAAAAAGAATTCCCATATTCATTCCCACAAAAACTCTATGCAACACCTTTTAGTTCGAACAAGACTCAGACAATCTCTGCGCAGCATTGAATTTAAGCATTAATTACGTGTTTGATCTGCAGTATCACCTCGTCATTCAACCTAAAAAGCAGTACCTTAAGTATGATAACTTTTCTATTGTTCAAATCTTCTAGAATGCATCGAACTGGCAATTGTGAAACACAACGGCAATATATAGAATACCTTTCCAGCTCCAGAACAATTTTGACACCTTCCTTTCATTGACCACATATTGTGCCCCAATAATGAGAAGTGCTTTGTGTTCAAAAACATCCCACTAGCAGAACAGCGAGCACATGGCAAGTATCCTATATTGCAGAAGCAAGATCAATCAAGAGAATAAATGTAAGGCTCAAGCTAGTTAGTGTCAATATTGCATTTTTTTATTTGGAAGGTGAATCATGCATTAGTAATGACTGAGCTATGTTTGGGCCAGGTAGTTGGAAAGTATTTTGTTTGTACCAGTTCCATGGCAATATGTGCATCTTTTCTTCTCTTGCTGCCTGACATTTCTCACTTCAACCAACATTAAAGCTGAGATAACACCAACTGCGCCACCTGGAAAAATGATGCCACTATGGGATCTACCTGACTGAACAGCGGCAAACAAAAATGTATCAAACACTTCTCAAAGTACTGCTACATAATTCACTAGAAGAGACAGGTTCTTCATAGCACCTCAATTGAAGAGGTAAGTGCAAGGTCCTTATAAAATCTTCATAAGATGTGCCCCCAGCCCTAATTTCAGTTCAAGCTGCATCGAAAGACAGCTCTTCAGGAAAACTCACTATATCACCTAATAGCGAGAAGAGGTTCTGGTAAAAATATTAGGGAGTACAACCATAAAGTGACGTGTGTACTTACTACTGGGGCTACCAGGCCTCCGAAAATGATTATCCCAGATATGACAGAGAATGATGTCATATAGAGTTGCTTCATAGTCTTTGGTGACTGTTTTGGGGGAAGGAAAAGACAAGTTAATAGAAGTTAGAGCAACTCCAGATGCCAATGTGATCATTTCTAAAAAATAGATGAGTCCTGTTGGTCACCGCATCAGGCATAAATGGAATAGTTGATGGAATCTCAGGCATTTCATTTTCTTCAGTGTTAGCATCTTTGCTTTCAGAAGTTCGGATACGCTGCTGCACCGCAATCGTCTAACCTGATTAGATTTTCCATATAGAAAACCTCACAATGTTGTCTTAGCAAAGCTACAGAATGGAGGTACTTAGCTCTTCAAATGAAACACATAGTCTGCAAAACTGAACCTCTTCCATCAGAAGGAAAATTTTTGTTACGTCGGCTCTTGATGTTGTCTTCAATCTCTTGCGATTGCATTTGAACAAAGTCCTCAATCGTCTCTGGACCTTCAATTATACAAAAGCTGTAAAAAGGAAAATGATTGATCCTGTAAGGCTGAGCCAGAACGGATTATCGTAGCGGATTATCGTACTTATTGTTCAACTAAGCTTCCATAGAAAGATATTGAGGCTTACTTAATCTACTAGCACTTACCAGTTAGGACTATTAACTTTTTCTTTTTATTACTCCTCCACTACAAGGTTGATAATGCACTTCAGATCCATCAATTTGATCAGGCATATAAATATCCTTTTATGATATATTTCTAATATCTAATATGAATATATCTCAGTGAATCTTTGTTGTGATCTTGGCTCTAAGGTCAGAACTTAGCGTTAATAAAAAGTCTAATCTTAGAACTAGAGCAGGAGGCTTGGAATCGAAATATCTTGGGGAGATGTCCCAGGCAGCAGATGTTCATTAGAATTGGATATGCTGTAAAAGCTAAACTGGGACTATATCTTCCCAAGCAGCTTCTGCAAAAAGTCTCAAACTTGACGAGTGGATGCCATTTTGCTATCGCCACCGCCGCCGCCAAGCAAGAACTGAACATACTAACAGAACAACCCCGTCGTCCCTCGAACCATTTTCGTAACTGAAAAGGAGAGACTTGAACAGCGAATAAGGAAAAGCAACCTGGAGGCCGCCGTCCCCGGACGCCCTGGACTCGCCAGCTGTGGAGGAGCACCGCCGCAGCACCAGCGGCCGCCGGCCGCCGCAGCCGGCTTCTCCCGTCCGTCGCCCCCCGCGCCGCGTAATAATGCAGCGGCGAAGGCGGGCGCAAAGTACCGGCCGTGCGGAGCATGGGGCCCCCGCCGTTGGCGGTGCGGCCGCCGCCGGCGCGGCGAGGCAGGACATGGCCGGCCAAGGCCAACCCAGCGCCGCGTACGTCGTGGCTGTTGTTGGGGAGCGTATGGAAGCGTCCGTCCGCTGTGACGGATTTGGATAGGCCCGTTCCGTTACCGCGTAACCGCAGGTAGATGACAAATGTGGAAAGGCGAAGCATCTCCCGACAACGGACAGCAGCATCGGGATTTCCTTCGTTGATGCGAAGCAGGGTGCGGGGTGGCAGATTCAAAGTTTTGCACAAGTCGTATGACACAACAAACTAATCAAACTAATCACAGATATTTCGAGGTGATCTTGTATAACCTCATAACATAACCACAGCATTTCTTGTGTCTCTATCAATAGATATATGGATGACTACTAGCAATAACAATTGCTCCAACAACTGAAAGCACCATGTGAAACACACGGCTACAAAACTTTCAGAGTACGTACTCACTTTGTTCAACCTGGTGATGAATCATAGGGTGTGTTTGGTTGTACCAAAAATCCTTGATCAGGCTTAGCTGAGACAAGAATTGGGTGTTTGGTTGCAAATCTAGACAGAAAGCTAGCTGTTGACACCTATTATAACATAATATTACTAGTCAATTAAACATGAATAAGAGTTTAAAATGAATATCAACATAAGTCTAGGGGTTTTACTAACATAATTCCACGAGCTTTGGTGATTTATATATTTTCGGTGACTTAACGAGATAAATGTGAGAACAATGGAGAAAGTTAGGAATATACATCCCATACGATGACAACACTTGACCGTGAAGTAACTCAACCCAAAAATTGGACTAAAACACTCTAGAAGATACCGAGAGGACACCGGAAGAAAGCGAGAGGCGAGAGAGGAGACCATGCCACTGGCGCCGCCAGGCAATTTTAGGCCCGGCCGCCAGGCATTTTTGGCCAATTAGCTTCGTCTTTTTATGTCGGTTTGTAACCGACTTTGAGATTGTATCTACACCGTTGCTGAAGGTCGGTTTGATCCAAGGGCTATCGTTCATCGCCAAGGCCTATATAAGAAGACCCCCTGACCCCAGGGCTAAACCCTAATTCATTACTAACTCATTCTATCTCATTATCTCTCAGTTGTAGAGGGGCCCCATGTAAGGATCATCTCTCTCTCAGGGATTAGAGAATTAGAATGTAATTATAAGTAGATTAGATCTAATCAAGAGTTAGCATTCAAGAAAGGATTAGAACTCATTAGTTCTGATCTTTAGAACAAGAGATATAGAGAGAGGGAAGGAATCGGAGGAGGAAGTAGGCACCTGTCGGTGCTATCTCCATACTTGTACCTTGGTGGAAGTTAATCTACACTTAGAATTACGGTAATCTACTTCTTCTTTTAGTAAGTAATATTGTTTATATTTATTCTTATTGGTCTACGAGTCTCTTTTGAGTGCTTTAATCTGGTACCTAGATTAGAGTAATATTCGCAGTGCAAACGTGGTGTTTGGACTCGGGTATCTCGTTAGAGACACCCTACCTTCCGGAGTGTGGTAGTTCGTGGTAGTGACAGTACCATTAATTCCTTTGTATTCCACCTCCCGTTGGATAGGACTAAGTAGGAACCGATTCTTTGGGGGAATAGTAAGTTTTGGCCTTACTTTCCTTTGAGTACATCCCCATAAGAATACTATCAACATCACTTACCAAGATAAGAATTAGATATCTTAGTAAACCTCTCTACACTCTCAACCTTCTTAAGTCTTGTGCTACTCCGGGTTAAGATTAGATCGTAGTCTCCCTCACCCGTTTCCCCTGTGGATTCGATATTAAACCCTCTCCGGGTGAAGTGCTCGCCGGTATTCGTGCGCTTGCGGATTATACAAATTATAAATATTACGTGGGCTTAGCAAATACCAACACTAGCGGGCTCGACAATGCAACCGTCATGCAGTCTAAGCTTTGTCTTTGTGGAGAGCAACCAAGGGTCGGCCGTTCTAGTTAAGCAGCTACGATTGCTTTAAGTTCATGGCTGCTCCCCTTCTCGTCACCTCTCCTTTGCGCCGCCCCACTGGCCCTATGCTCGGCGGCTCGGCCGGCGGAGGGGGGCCTCGAATCTCACGGCCACAATGGGGTGCTTCTTTGTGCTCCTCTTCGAGGTCCCCTCGCCACCACCTCCTCGCTCCCCTTCCGGCTCCGCGGCGGCGAATGGAGAGAGGCGTGCGAATGGGGAGAGAAGGGAGCGGTGGAGGCGCACTTGCCAACCGCCGGCGAGGCGGAGGAGAGGAGACGGGCCCGGCGGTCGCCTCGGGAGGAGTCATAAGCACTCACGGCCGCTCCGCCCGCGCAACCTCCGCCGGTCACGAGCCGCGTCCGTGGTGAGAGTCCACCCACCCAGCGCGACCTTGTAAGGTCCTAGATGGCTAGAGGGGGGTGAATAGCCTATAAAAATTTTCTACAAACTTAACTCAACAAACCGATTAGTATAAAACACGGCGTAAAGCGGTTTGCACTAGCTCTAATGGTCTTGCAAGCCTTCTAGAGACAAGACTAAATATTTCTATGATCTCTAATTCACTCAAGGTCTATGTCACTACTCTAGCTAATGAGCAATCCTAAAATTATCCTTATGCTAGCAAGAACAACCTACACAAGCAAGTGCTAGCTCTCTACTCAAAGTAAACTATGAAAGTAATGCTAGAGTGAGTAGCTTGTTATACCGACTTTTAGAGGATGTCAACCAATCAAGGGAAGAAGAAAAGCTATCAATCACACGAAGGTGATGATCCACGAAGAGACAATGAACAAGTTGATTTGTTCACCGGGAGTTCGCTTGTACCACCGACAAGTTACTCTCGGTTGTGCCGACCAACACAAGGATGGTGTTTGAGCTAGGCGGTGCCCTTGCTAACCTCAACACACCACCCAACAAGTGTGGTACCCAAGACCACGAGCAATGTATTCCTTGCACTTTGTCTTCCCGACGAGGAGTGCGTAATCCTCTCACAAATCAACCGGAGGTGGCCAAGAAATAATCACCTCTTCTTGCCAACAACTCCACCAATCCTTCAAAGCCGGCTAGGAGCGGTGTCTCCAAAGTAACGAGAAACCAACCGGGTCTACGATCCCCAAGTGCCTCTAGATGCAAGAACTCGATGCAATACACTAGGATCAACTCTTCTCTCAAGAATGAAGCTCAAATCAAGAATGAGAGAGGAGGGAGGCTTGCTTGCTTGCTCAAAGATGTTAGGAGTGATTCAAATGACCAAGAGAGCAAGAGGCAGCCAGGGGGGTATAAATGCCCCTCACCATGAAATGTGGCCGTTGGGGAGAAAACCACGTTTTTTGCGGCGGCCGGGGACGCGACCGGACTCACCCGGCCAGTCGGTCGGTGGGGTCCGGTCACAACCGATTGCGCTTAAAGCGATTGGCTGGACCCCGCCCTTGGAGGCGTCGGTCGCTGGCGTCCGTTCGGTGCTTCGGTCGGCACAGGAAGCATCCATCGATCGATGCGTCCGTCGACCCTCCAAAGCTCCAAAACAAGCTCTCTGGAATTTTGACGGACCCGCACACGGTGCGTCCGGTCACTTTCCTCAACTTCCGGTCCGCGTCCGGTCACGCACTGCGAAAATCCGTCGTTTTGTCGTCGTTCCTTCGCCTTTGCTCCAAAACCGACTTCCGCCACTTGATTCTTGTTGCCGACACGTCGAAGAACACCTCGACACCATGTGTTAGCATTTTTGAAACATTTTACCAAGTGCGGAGTTAGCTCTTTGGGTTAGAATGCATGCATATGAATTTTGAACCTAAAGGCACATGAGGACCGATATGTACGATAAGTTTCCCCTCTTTATAGTACAGCTTATCGATCCTATAACCACCCACACCCTCTATGGTGTCTTGGGTGAGAAATCAAAAGCCCTATGGTTATACCTTTGCCTTGGGGACAATTGATCTCGAAACTCCACCGAGTTGCATGCTTGATCAACTTTTGGGTCACCTCGAACTCTCATCCATGATCATCACACACCAACTCCGGCATGACCAATCTCCAATCTAGTCAAACACTTAGCATCGAGAGATTAGTCCTTAGGTGTCACTAATTAGCCAAAACCAAACAAGAGATCTTCAATCTCCCCCTTTTTGGTAATTGGTGACAACCCGCATAAAGGTTTTATGATTAATGTTTTTGAACATACAACGGTTGTCCAAGCATTTTGCTTACAATCATAGGATTGGACAATCATCATAGTCCGGTTTTTTGGTAACATGCCCCCCCTACATGTATGCCACGAGTTTGGAACGAAGCATTACATACATGTATGAATATTGAAATTGAGGGTGAGCTATGTTACCAAAATGATGCTTAGGTGAAAGAAATGGACCTTTGAAGCATGATACCAATCGGAGTTGCGCCATTTTCACCATACAAGCATCAAAGGTAACTAGATTTTTATCAAAACTCAAAGTACCACGTGAGATCACATTATGAGCAAGGTACTTGAATTAAGAGCGGAAATTAGAAAATCTAGCTAGCTCCTATGCATGCTAGTTATCAACCACTTGTAAAGCAACTTGTGAAAACTAGCATACACCACACAAGCATGTATATTGAATTTAAATACATGTGCAATGAGCAAGTCATATGTTAGTGCACAACCAAATGCAATAAATTGTCTATGAGCTTGCTCCTCCTACTTGTGTGAACCACTTGTTAACTCATGAACCACATGAGAGGTTTTCAAAAAACATGTGAAATTTTTAATTTTTCAAAACCTTTCATGCACTAATCTCTCCCCCTTTGTCGACAATTTCCACAAAAGGTATGACCATGTTGTGTTATGGAAAAGAGAATAGTGCTCAATTTTGGTCAAATTTGGATCACTTGTCAAACATATATTTCGGTTTGAACCAAAGACAAGCTTCTTCACACCTCATGATAAGGGTTATCTTGCCTATGTTGAACTATATGTGTGAAAAGATAGCCAAATTCAACACTTGAGGTTGCAAGCCCATAAACATGTCATATGTCATCACTAGATCAATCAAGCATAAATAGCAATAGTGATGACATACATACATTGAAATCCTTTGATTTTCCATGAATGCTTCCTAAGGCACAAGTTATATGTCTATATGTTCTAACAAGTCCTTAGATATCATGAATGCCATGCCAAACAATTTCACCTTTGCTTTGCTCGATGGAGGGGCATGTCATGATAGTGGGGTGCATTCAACTCATGTTGGAGAAGTCAAGGATATTCAACTCATTTCTTAGCTTGCAAAACCTCTTCTCATCTAGTGGCTTTGTAAAGATGTCGGCTAGTTGATCTTCGGTGCCAATAGATTGGATAGCAATATCACCCTTTTGTTGATGATCTCTTATGAAGTGATGCCTTATGTCAATGTGCTTGGTTCTTGTATGTTGGACCGGGTTTTGAGTCATCTTGCAAGCACTTTCATTGTCATAATACAAAGGCACATGATGGAAATCAAATCCATAATCCTTCAATGTTGATCTCATCCATAGCAATTGTGCACAACAACTATGTATTCGGCCTCGGCGGTTGAAAGTGTCACACCGGTTTGCTTCTTTGAGGACCAAGATACTAGAGATCTTCCAAGGAATTGACAAGTGCCACTTGTGCTTCTTCTATCAACCTTGCATCCCCCATAGTCGGAGTCCGAATATCCAATAAGCTCAAAGTTTGACCCCTTGGGATATCATAGCCCAACATTTTGAGTGTGCTTCAAGTACCTCAATATCCTCTTTGATGCGGTGAGGTGACTCTCTCTAGGTGAGGATTAAAATCTTACACACTTGCCAACACTAAACATCACATCAGGCCTAGAAGCGGTCACATAGAGTAAGCTTCCAATCAATGACCTATAGTACCTTTGATCAACCATATTGTCACTTTCATCATTGTCCAATGATCCATTGGTACCCATTGGTGTATTGATGCCCTTGGCATCTTGCAATCCAAACCTCTTGACCATGTCTCTAATGTATTTCCCTTGACTAATGAAGGTGCCATTCTTCATTTGCTTGATTTGAAGACCAAGGAAATATGTGAGCTCTCCAAGCATAGATATTTCAAACTCTTTTGCCATCATCTTGGCAAACTCTTCACAATACTCTTGATTTGTTGATCCAAAGATGATATCATCAATATATATTTGCATGACAAACAAATCCTTTCCAATCTTCTTGGTGAAGAGAGTAGTGTCAACTTTACCCATCTTGAAGCCTTTCTTGAGTAAGAAGTCTCTCAACCTCTCATACCATGCTCTAGGTGCTTGCTTCAACCCATACAATACCTTGTTCAACTTGTACACATGGTTGGGATGATTACATGGGGCCATTCCGAAGTCCCATGATTGCGAGTACATCCCGGTGGCGGTGGACTATGTGTCAAAGTGGGTAGAGGCACTACCATGCAGAAGCGTGATGATGGCAAGCACGCACGCAAGATGTTCCATGAAATCATCTTTCCCGTTTCGGAACGCCACGTATGGTGATCGTGACGGAGGATCGCATTTCAGGACAAATCATTCAAGGCATTCTTGAAGGAGCTCGGCACTCGCACAATATTGCTGCCCCTTATCATCCGCAAACCAAATGGGCAAGCGAAACCTCCAATAAACAAATCAAGAACATCCCGCAGAAGGCGGTCAGCGAGATGGGGAAAGGTTGGAAAAACAAGTTACCCGATGCTCTCTCGGGCATATCGGACGGCTTACAAAGCCCCCATCGGCATGTCACCCTATCGGTGGTCTATGGCAAACCACGCCATTTACCGGTTGAGTTGGAACATCGAGCTCATTGGGCCATCAAGAAGTGGACTATGGACGTCGGACTCATTTTGGGAAGAACCGTCGAGACAAATCTACGAACTTGAAGAATGGCGAGAGAAGGCGTACCATAGTGCAAAGCTCTACAAAGAGCGCACAAAAGATGGCATGATCGGCGTATCAAGATCAAAAAAATTCACCACGGGGAGACAAAGTACTCCTATTCAACTCCGGGTGAAGCTATTCGCGAAGGGAAGCCGAGGAGCAAATGGAAAGGACCGTACACCGTCATCAACACATCGCCACATGGCGCGATCACAATCAAGATGACGCTTGGTGAGATACAAAAGGTAAACGGTCAACGCCTTAAGCTTTTCTTGAGCCGTATCGATCTCAACCGAAGCTTCGATAGAATAGATTTATGCTTTGAGAGTTAATTTGTGATGATCAGCATATACAAAAAAGGGAATGTATTTTTATAATTAAAATTGTTACAACTAAAAAAATAATATAAAAGGTAATAATAAAACATAAAAGTTATCTATATATTTTTACTTTGTTTTAAATAAAGTATTTACCTTGTTATTTCTTTTTACTTCTTTGCCCTCACTAAAATCATCTTTGGTCATTTGCTACACAAAGGATACATACTTTCTAAATTAATCAAAGCATAAACTATTTTCAAAATTTGAATTTGAGGATCAATTAGAGATCAGCAAGAAAGGAAACGTTTCTCGCGGCAAACACCGATTCAAAACTTTTCGAAAAGGAAAGCGGATGTGGTAAAAAAACCCGACCGTGGGGGCATTGGGTGGTGCTTGTAGCGCACCACCTGGTGCGCCCGCACCCGTCCCCCCCATTGGGTGCGGGATTTCGCACATCTCCTTCTCCTTTCTCACAACCTACAAGTAGTAAGGTTTGCTCATGATTTCAACTGCCAAACCCGAGAGGAGAATTTGTCCTATAAAATCCACCCTCCTCCTCTCCATTCTTCACACCATTCCTTCTTGCTCTTCTCCTCTCCTCAAATCTCTTTCTTCAAGCCAAAGAGCAGTTTGCAATGGCGAGCCATGCCATCCTCTCTACAATTCTGCTTCGCTCACTTTGCACCCTCAATGAGGATGACTTGATCTTCCCTAGCGATGAGTTAGAACCATCCTCCGCCCCTCTTCTTCGCTGTGCTCCCTCCCCACGTCACTCATCCGGTGGAGAGGAGCATTTGTGTCCGCAGGCAGGTCCGTGACACGCAAGAGTATCCTTGGGCGCCCACCTCGTCCGGTGGGTGGGCCCCAGGCATCAGAAGAAGGAGGGCGGCGAACGCCCGTACCACATCAACAGAGACATCCTCCTTCCACACCTCCGACTACAGCTACCCGTACACCGTTGTCGGTGTCGACATGCCCGGAGGGAGGACGTGGGAAAGGGCTTATGAAGAAGCCAACTCCTACTCAGCGATTTCTCCAAGTGCTCCACTTAGGTATCCCTCGGGCGAATCCTAGAAAGGCCCTCGAATGTTGTAGAAAGTCGCTCGAGTAGCGAGGGCCCCTATGAGGGTACCCCCGTGCTACACCTAGGAAAGCTCCCAATGTTTTTTCGAGCCGTTCGAGGGTACTCCATCACGCACACACTGGGAGTAGCACGGTTCCTAAGGTCCCTTCACTAGCAACCTTAAACGCTAGAGTCAACTCTCTAAACAAGCTAGTGAAAACCTTAACCGCGAGAGGTAGAAGGGGCGATTTAGAGAATGCGTAAATTAGGAAGGAATTAGACTCTTTCTCGCCTTAACTTCAAGACTAAACTGGCTAGGGTCGCTAGAGACGCTAATCTTGAACACACCTGCAAGAAGCCTACTTGAGTTGCTCTACCTCTATCAATAATTAGGGGCGCACTAGTTTTAATTTTCAGCATTTTCCTTCCAATCATTTTGTAATTCCTTCAAGTATCGCAGTTTGAATTATTTATAAATTCAATAAAATTTTATTATTATATTGTCTATGTCTCCACTTATTTTTGTCCTTGTGCAAAAGAAAATTAAAAATAGGTACAAAAACAAGTGTGGGGGAGGCTCACGAGTCAAAGGTACGCAATTTGTTAAATTTAAATTTTGACTTGTGATTATCTTAAGTGCTAAAACCTGAACCAAGTTAACAAAACTCCATCTCTATGTCTACCAATTGATACATGGCATGCATACATTTTATTCCTTACCAAAACCAAACTTTTGTTGAGCAACTATCCATTAGGGACCCCATGCTTATCTAAATAATTGATCTTTGTGATATGGTAGAATAACTTGACGCTTGCTCTCTTTTGCAATAAGACTTAGTTTTATCTTCAAAAATTTAAAATAAAAGCATGCTCATGGTTTGACCTAGCCAAATCCTACCAAAGCCTGAACAATGATATGATTATCCACTATAGCTACTTCCCTCTTGTATTGAGTTTTGTCAGGCTCCGTTGATTCAACGTTGAGAGAGGCTCATACCCTCAAGATCGAAAACTCGTACACCCACATATACACGCCCAAGTTCTCACAATGAGAATTGCACACAACATGCATCTTCGCCATCCACCAAATAAATACTCCAATCATTATACCATGATCATCTCCCTGTTATCAAGAAAAATACAGAGAGAAAGATACAAAGGCTGCAGAAAAAAAAAAAGAAGAAAAGAATAAGAGATGAAAAATGGACACGTGTCCGAGGGACCAGTAGAGCCCACATCTCCAAAAAAAAGAGAAGAGAAAAAGTAGCCCTGTGATCTCTCGTAAGCATACAAAAAAGAAAGGAAAAGATCATGAGTCAAGGAGTAACCACAAAAAAAATATATCATCAGCATTTTCCACACACTCTTGCACATTTCGATCTAAGGGTATGGCACCTCTTTCCAACGATCCGAGCTTGACCCGACAATATATGCAGAGGGTACGTATGCACCACTCCACCAACAAAAAGATCCAAAAAACCCCGCAAAAATAGGATGAGTGAGAGTGATACAAACAAGAGTGCTTTGAGAGGAAAATTCAAATAAGAGTGGCTTTGTGAGAGTCAATACCATAAAGAGCAATGCTATTTCTTTTCAAAAATTCAAAAACTTACCAAGTCTTTGCATAAGTAGTGGCAAGAAGATAGAAGTTCATGTTGTTTCATTGCTCAATTATTCTAAGATAGCTTGGTAGCCACCATGAATGCTCACAAGGCAAGTAAGGCTTGGAATAACCTGTATGCAAGCTTACATCTTGGAGATTGAACCACTTTAGTCCCTGTGCCTTCACTCGAGGACGAGTAAAGGGCTAAGTGTGGGGGAGTTTGTTGACGGTAACCAACGACAAATTAAAAACCTTCAACACCACACCAAAACAACCTAGAGATAGGGATTTCAACTAACATATTCCAAAGTTTTGGTGTTTATTTGGACTTGCAGGTACAAACTCAAGAATGATCACTTTGGGCCAAAATTACAAAGAAAAAGAAATAAAATCAATAAATAGAAAAAGGCCCAAAGGAGCAAATGGCAAGCCCAAACAAGAATCGGGACAAAACATCAAAACCAGGCCGGGCCAAGACCACCGCACAACTTTTCACAGCAAGGTGGCCCGGCTAAGCGGGGCGGCAGGCCGCCCCCGGGTGGTGCGCGGCCAAGACCACCTGGTGCGGCCGCACTCGGCCGAGGCTGTTCGGGCCCAGCTTCGAGGGAGGCGGTTTGTTACCTTCCAAAACCGACACTACCAACGTTGGATGGTCGGTTTGGCGCATATGGAAGGTTTTCCTAGGTCGTTTTGGTGTTTTTAGCACTTAGGCCCCTCCCCTTGTGTATAAATAGCTCCCTCCTTCACCTCTCTACACAACAATTCCAAGGAGAAACCAAGTCCACTTGTGCAAGAGAGTAGAATTAGATCTTCTTCTTCTTCTACTTCTTCTTCTATCTTCTAATTCTAGAGAGTGAGAGAGGGAAAAGCTAGAAAGAAGCTTTGTTCTTTCTACCCGGAGTTCTTTGGTTCGCCCCTCGGTGTTCCGCTGTTCCTAGGAGGACGGAGTCTTGGGACTTGTCGGTTTCCGCCCGGCTTTGTACCTCTGCAAGCTACTTACACTTTGGTAAGGAGTCTTGTGATTATCTTGCAGCCTACTTAATTTCCTTCGTATATTTCTTAGCTGTTGTAGACTTGCGGGATTGGTAGATTGTCTCGTTAAGAGCGTTAGTTCTTGGTGAAGGAACTCTTTGACAGGGGGAACCTTGGCCAACATCAAGAATCGTGACCAATAGTGCAAACGTGGTGTTTGGACTAGCGTTCACCTACCTTTTGCGGTGCATCCCACGGTTGAGGGGGTAGGCGGCTTGGTCGTGACAAGCCTTGTCCGTCCCTTGAAATCCCCCACGTTCGGGTGTGTCGTAGAGCTAATTGCCGGAAGGCGCCGGTGGGCGTTGGCGGTGCCGGTGAGTAGACAACAGACTTTAGGAATCACTGCCTGGAAAACTTAGCCTATAGATACCTCGCTACTCTTAGAAAAACAAACCCTTGCCTTAGGTTGACATAGACCAGAAAAGCTTCGGCTTCTAGCGACCGTCCTTGTATAAAATACGATACCCTTACCACCCAACAGGGTGAAGTGCTACAACGGTATTTCCGTGGCGTAAACTGGATTTCTCTGACAGGTGCGTAAGAAACACCAACATCTTTTTCTTTAGTTTGCACTCCACTTGCAATGTCACCAACAATTTGATCAATTGGGTGATCTCTAGCTATACTTGAGCTTTGGAGTATTAGAACTTGGTTGCTTGAGCTTGGTTGATCACTTGTTGTTGCTTGAGATGATGTACTAGCTTGTTGTTGATCTTAGAATCACGCTAACAGCTTCGCAATGGAGAGAACGGCAAGATCCTTTCTGATAAAGTGGAGATGAACCTTCTCATGAGGTGTCTTTGAAACAAGGATTGCAACTCCTTGATTGGTTGGTGAGATTTTGGCGCCTCATCTATTGCTTTCGCATGCTCTTCGACCAACTAATCCCTCCTTTGAACTTGAAACTTCGAAACTCACCAGCAGATACCACCAACACACTTATTTGGATTCATTTTCAAACCATGCTTCCTGGTGCACTCTAAGGTCTCCCTCGAGATCGGCTAAATGCTCGCACTAGCCCCTTTGGACTTGATCACCGCATCATCAATATAAGCTTCTACAATCCTGCCGATAAGCTTGTGGAATATATAAGTTCACTTAGCTTTCTCTAATAAAGTTGCGCCGGCATTCTTCAAACAAAGGTCATGACGATCACTCAAATAAACCAACGAGATTAGGACACTTTGAATACTATCTTGGGTATGTCTTCTTGTTGCCATGAAAATTTGATTTATAACAAGCATTGCCATCCATGAAGCTAATCACCTTGTGTCCAGCTGCTGCATCAGCCAACAAATCAGCAATCAGCATCGGGTATCCATCCATTGGTGTAGCCTTATTTCAAATCGCGAAGTGCATGCGCGCTCTCATTTGCCGATCTTAAAATCATACAGGGACTATATTGGATATCCAGTCGGTATAATGACAAGGCCTGATGAGGGGAAGTTGACTAATAATAACCATTTCCTTGCCACATCAAGGACATGAGCTTTGTAAATCTTCCTCGGAGATTTGCTTGTCAGAGTCGGTAGCCAGGACGATACGATGTCGATGCTCCACAATATTTCTATCAATCCGCGAAACTCCACCGAATAGTCCCATGCAAAGCAATCACGTATACTCCTTCAGCAAATTAATCAATGTAAAACCTGTTGGGGATTCGGCGACCGCGATGTATCATCGACTTTGTAGTTTATCTACGGATCTATGTCAATTTCTTCAAGTTTGTCTGAATAAAACTTAAGGCTGTCCCAGTTTCCTGTTGCAATAAACTGGTGCATTAAAAATTGCTCTCAAAGCGACTACTCGAGGATCGGCTATTGACCCTCCCCTCATTGATGGGGGCCTTCTCCACTCCCGCTAAGAGAAGCACTCAATATCATCATGTCCCGAAACACATTGGATCGCGAAGCTACTATCACAAAGTATCCATTTCAGGACCTCTCCACTGCCTCTACTTCTGGCTGTATCAAGACTTGATGCATAGTGGAAGGAACCACAACCGATTCACATGGATCGATGTCTCTTCCGAGGAGCAAGCTGGGTGGGCTACCATCCATGATGAAGAAAGTTGTGAGCGGATCTTGCACCAGTCGCCAGAAGCTCGGCATTTAATTGCCCGAACATAGACACATTCTTACTGAAGTCCCCTACAATCCCAGATCGGTAATTAGCAAATCTTCTTCGAACACCCAACTTCTAAAGGTGGTGTATGGCATCACATTCACATTTGCACCTCCATCAACTAGCATCCTCCCCATAGGCCTTCCATTGATAAACAGTGAATATAAAACTTTCGAAGTACCTACATACTTCTACGGGCTTGTCAAAAGACTGCTTGATGAGATTCGGCACCAACAGCCAACTTCCTTCTCATATCCGACTTTATTCGAAATTATGGAGCGCATAGATGCCGTCGCGCGAGCGCGGAAATACGGAATGGGGTGGAAATGAAAGACCTTTAGAAGAGAGAAGAGAATGAGCCAGTTTTCCTTCCCCAGTTGTTTGCTTAGCACGCCAGACCTTCCTTTTCTTCTACAGCTATGGCTCTGGGACGTGCCTCTTCAGCTTTCAGCACTGGTGGAGGTGCCGCCTTCTACCAAACATATATGGCCTCCTCCTCAACTACTCCTTACTCTTCATAATCCTCATGAGTACTTTGGAAGCGAACACGGCTGTCTCGCACCGCCATGCACCGATCGCTGGAGTTGAGCCTGTAGCTAGATCCGTGTGTGGCGATGGCGATGGCCGAGCTTCCTGCAAAGCGATGCGGTGGTGGAACTGAGGGCTGCCTGCTTTCTCAATTGTTTGCTCTCACTATTCAGGATGTTGTTGTTGAGATGGCGGCTTCCGACCTTCATTCCTGGCGGTGCTGAAGAACAAGCAACGCCCCAATGACCTCTTACTTGCTCCTGGCGCGCTTTCTTGCTATCTTTTGCGTGACGTTTGCTCTTCATGCTCTTATCCCATTCATGCATTCCTCAGTAATACATCTCTTCTTTCATTGCATCTGATATGACTCCGCTCTCTGTTGCCTCTTATAACTTGTTTGAAGTGCAGAGTAATTCATGGCTTTGGAACAATGAAGATTCTCCTCTTTCATTCATTATTACGGACAGCGCCTCTTTCTGTTGAGTTACCCAGACTGTGGCATGTTGGATCTGCCTGCCGAAGCTTCTCTTATCAGAGGTCAGGACCTTCATCTTGCACTTTTTAATCACTTTGGGAGACTAATGGATTACCATGTTCAAACCCAGGGAGACAAAACATAAATATATTCTAACCAGGGAAGGGCTTGTCACGCATCAATCACTTTCATCTTTCCGTCGAAACTTCAACTGGCTAGCCTGAATGCCTTCTACCACCATCTGCTTGAACACCCGACACCCAGCGGGAATGAGTCTTGCAATCCTTAAATACAGCTTGTTTCACAACTTCCTACTTTCCACCTCCAGGGACGACCATGGAAGTGATTTGGAGGTAACGACCTGTAACCTCACAACCACCTGGCATTTTGAACAAGCGCCCACGGACTTAGAACACATCGAAATCATGGCACATCATTCTGCATGTTCCGCTTTCCCCGAAGCGGTAGGGACAGCGAAACCTTCTTGCTTCAGTTGATCGAACTGGTGCAATAACAGCTTCACTTCATCTTCAGAAACTCTCTTCCTCATTTTTGTAGCGGCGGGGCGCTCATACATCTGTAAAGTTATTGTCAGCCTAGAACCGGGAGGCTTTCCCTTCTCATGCTCATGGAATTAGCTCTTGATTGCTCTAAAACCTCTACAGACCAACTACCCCGAGATCGTTGTCCGAGCTGTTGCTTGAAGCTTTATCTGACCAGCATTGTGGCATCCCGAGAAGAACAGCCAAGCCGGCCTTTGGATGTCATGGGGAAGTGCTGGACGCTTCAAATTCTTGCCTGCGGGTTCCCATGAAGTGGTCGGGTTGCCGGGTTCATCTGGGAAGCCTGTTTCGCCTTGTGGATCCACGAGGATCTTCTCGGTGGTGCGCCGCGATATGCGCCAGTTTTGTGTCTTAAAGCTTCTGACGCCGGGAACGACGGGAAGTGCGGAGTGTCACTCAGTAAAGTGAGTCAGGAGCGACGGGTGGAAATGCCAAACTCTGCATTGCATAACTTTAAGCAATTAAACTACTTTGATTGATTATTAAATACAATGGTGTTGTGATGTTGCCATTGTTGTCCTTCAACTCAGAACGGTAGCTCGGGAATCGCTGTCTGGTTGGCGTGACAGCGACACATTCGAGCCATTGGGAAGGTGACAATGTAAAACAGGAAAAACTGCCAGCCAGCGACAGATTCAGGTTCAACCATTCAAGTTTCACGTGTCTCGTCTCGGTTGGCCTCTTGTCGGCACTATCCATATTGAATGAGTTTTCTCCCTGAGACTCTGGTGCTCCTTTCCGGATGAGGTGGCTGTGAAGTTCTTGTGGTCGTGTCTCATGAGGTACCTGCGGGAAGTCCTGCATTAACCTACTGAGCCACTTATTTACTCCTGAAGCTATTTTCCCGGGCGAATTTGGGATATTTCAGGTGGCACCAGCAAGCGCTTCAGTTCACCGGCTGTTTTGCAAAAAAATACCTTTGGCGGCAATCTTTTTTGCACCCTCCCAGCTTTGGGATATTCAGCATGTTTGCGAGTATCAGCTCTCGGGTTCCTTTTTGTTATGACACCTCCGGGTCACCTGGCGCGCCCACGCTCCACCGGATCCCCAGTATACAGGAGGTGTTGCTGTTGCTCCAGGGGTCCACAGGTGGTGCCCAACATTCCTGGTGTTGGGAACCGGCGTCATTCTTTGGTGGTATGACATACACTGCCGCTTGTGTTCCCCACCCTACGGAATGAGTTCTTTGCCAAACATTCCCAGCCATGATGACGTAAAGGGTCCTTAAAGCTTCATTGTGTTTTTGTCATGGCTTTTTCACCCCATGGCCTTGTAGTATTATTGCAACTGCTTCAACTCATCTTCTTGGTGAATCACTACCATGCCGTCTAAAAGAGAACCACAGAATGAATCAAACTTCTGAGACGACCTTCTGAGCTCACTGTTTAACCCAGTGAAGGACATCAAGCATATTTTGCACTTCAACTCCACTGCCTGCGATGGCAAAACGCGGGGCTCGTCGGGTAGCTCTCAAACTATAATATCGACGACGTCGTTCAGCGTTTTATGCTATGGGTCGTCTAAAGTATTACAGTGTGCCAAAGTGTAATTGGCACAAAAAGTGGTACCTGACCTCACACACTGCAAGCCGAAAAGCACATGAAAAACTGCAACAAACGAACCGATCGGTGAGCTCAAGCGTGCCAGATCAATTTGACCTAAATTGACAAGGAATGAAAGGGTCGCGATAATCGAATTGGAGCGTAAATGCGTTGTTGCGGGACGGTTTCCAAATATGCGGCTCGATGAGCCATATCGGACAGCTCAAACAGCCGAAAGGCTGTGATGTCGGTGGTAAAGCATAGAAATCGTGGGTTTCCACACCAGCATCAACAAAATATTGGCACCGATTCTTTATGTGTTAATTAGAAACAATTAAACAAGCCATGCATATGTGCAATTCGAGCATGAGCATCAAGAAAAAACTAATTTAATAATGACAAAAGACCAAAATACATACGCTTTTAAATCTGTCGAAACACATTAGCAACAGAGATGAATTAACGAGTCACCATGACCACATCACTCTAAACCACTTTTCACTCAAAACCGCCGTCTATCTTTGAATGGGAGAAAGCTATTTACTAAGGACAGAATAAACCTACGGCCATGTTTACTCGCTGAAGCTAAACATTGGGTGCTATCAGCTGATGCCATGACGTTTAAAAGGTAACTCATAGATGCAAATCTGAATCTAGATAACAAATGCATAGGTCTAATCCAGCTGGTCGCATGCGGCTAATCTTCCCTAAAACCCGTCCAGCATGAAACCCAATCAAACTGTCCCACCATGATACCACTCTTTTCAGGATCTGCACCACTGCCTCACAACTTCACCAATCGCCCACACGATACAGTCTAGAAGCAAAGGGACCAAAAAGCATTCATTACATCTAAAGGCAGATCTATAAAACACCAGCTACTCATTAAGCTTACTAGCAAATCAGTTGATTAACGATTACAAGAGGACCACTGAAGAAGGAACCTTCAGCAGGGCCCAAAACACGACCAGAGCCGATCAGGATTGGACCAGGGCCAAGTCCACCAGATGACTGGTTTCTGCTTCAGCGAAGCTTTGTACTTCACGATGCGACCCTATCAAAGAAATCATTTGCATCCAACAATGAAACACACAACATGTAGCGGGCGAATCAGATTAGGCGGCACCAGCCCAATGTAACATGGAATCTATTTATCTGACAACATCAATATGAATCAAGCGTGAAACAATTGAACATACAAGATCTAAAGGGCGAAGCTTTATCAGTAGATCGGAAGAGTGAGCTGTAACAATAAATAAGAGCATGGAAGCATGAACAGCGCTTGACCAACGGTGAATCTAGTGATTAATGATGCGATGGGGCGATAGCTAATCCTTACGAGCCAGAATCTGCTTGCGCACGACCTTCCCCAGCAGAATGCACAGCACAATCCCACTTAGCATGATACAAGTAAACTAGACTCGCTACTAAGCTTAAATCCACCATGATACTAAAGCAAAATAAGCGAGACTACTTTCCATCAGTCTAAAATCCACACGATACCCGACTAGATGAACAAAGTTTTCCGGTGTTAGAAGCATTTACCTAACGTAGATCCTTTGAAGCGGTATAAAGGAACTTCTATCCTTTGCGTGACGTCAGAAATGATTATTGTGTGTTTGGTAACTCATCTCTATGAAACTACGAACCTGGCGGGGTCCGGGATAGACAGTACCTCTCTCAAAGCTTCCTGTGCAGCTATAGTGCAAGGAACGTGCCTTGCGTCAGATCAAGCCAGGGAGCGCGATCCAGCGCACGAATCCATTCTATGAACCACAGGGTCAACACGGTTCTTTGCACCAGATTTGTCTCACACCAGCCTGGCAAATGAGCCTCAGGAATCTTGCTTACCATAGAGTCAGGCTTTGACTGCATATAAAGTGTGGAAGTACTACAGAGCGTCGCGACTTCAAAAAGCACCACCGACCTCATCCATGCAGCAGTGGCTGCGGTGCCGAAAAAGTGTCGGCGGCTGCGGGACTTCCGGATAGAGTCCAAGCACCACGCTTACACTTTCTCTCACTACTCTAGATGTCATGACACAGGCCAACTAGAGCACCTCTTGCAAGACGATGATCGCATACAGTGAGGGTTCGATAAGAACCGAGGACTAAACCACAAACTAAGTATGAAACACAGTATTCTAGATAATATCATAACAACTATATACTAGAGAACTAGAATAAAGTTGTACTAAGTAAATACTCAATAAAGTAAATACTAGAGTAAGCAAAGAAAGAAATGAATTATAAATGTAAAGATCTTACTACAAAAGGAATGATAAAAGAACAATACCGGACCTCCTAGAAGACCGCCCTCTAAACCCCAGGGCAAAGCTCACTACTCACTCTAACTCCCAACTAGACTAACACTACTACATCTTGATAGAGTGGAGAGCTTCTTCCTAGTGGTGTGTGTAAATGAGAGGGGTAGGGGGTATTTATAGCCCAAGGTGGAGTAGGGGCTACTCGGTGCCACGCCACCGATCCGTCGCGTGATTCCACCTCTTGGCCCTTGATAAACCGCCTTTAACATCAACGGATGGGGTAAACAAAATAAATCCGCGGACAATGTGCTAGGCGTGGGTGGACGTCATTGGAGGAATGGGCCCCGTCGGGCCGACCTTTGGTCCATGACATGTGGGCCATCCTCCGGTCGCCGGGTATGTTGGTCCCACTATCGGTTTCTTTGTCTTGTGCTTGGAACTTGTCGTGGACGCCTGCTTTTGTACCCACACGATCCATGTGATGTCTTGATGGACCAATCGGGTACTTTCATTGGTCTCCCACGGATTGGTGACATGGCGGTCACGTGGCATGGCCGTGAGGCCAAAGTGCACAAAGTGTGGGCCGGGTGGGTCTTGTGGCCAAATGACTTGATTTTTGTGGAGGCGGCCATCAGGACATGGTGATCATGATGGTGATGGTACATTGTCCAATGGCCATACTTGGGTCGCCATTTGGATGGCGACTAAGCGTGTCGATTTTAGCCATATTTCTTCTAAATTCATATCCGCATACAAATAATGACATCTACATGTGGAACTAGGTTATTGGGTAAAATATGTTCATGAAATGTTGTTCTTCCTTTCAAAAAATAGGAATGTTGATGGTGTTTTGATGATGTAAAATAATGGTATTTTTTTTCGGTCAACAAGATCCCCAAGCTTAACCTTTGTTCGTCTCGAACAAAGAATTAAAACGTAGTCTCGGTGGATCAGAGTTACTACTATGCTTCATATTTCCATAGTACTATGTACACAACAAAAGACTTCTCTTTGAATGGAAAAACTTAGCAATATCAAAAAAAAACTCACCCTTATTACTTCAGTCCTTCATGGGGCCTATGGCTTTCTTCCTTGTCTTTAGTAGTGAGGGATAGACCACCTTTGATTTGAGCACTAGTGTTCTCATTCCTCACAAGTTTCATGTTGGAGTGTTTTTGCAATGTTTTCAATAGGAAAAACTTAATGTTCCTCAAATGGTACTCTGTTGGTCACTCAAGTGGTGGTTGGTTTCCTCACCAAGGCATATGTAATGTTGCCTTCTTTTTTCTACATCTAAATGTCTTATGTGGAGCTTGGGTAGGGATAAAGTATGGCATACTTACCTTGCATATGTCGCAGTTGTCAAAGCTTGGATCCAAGGAGAGAAGTGTCATGCTCTAAGATCAAGATGTGTATGTGTGTGGAAAATGATAAACAATACTCCTTTATTCAACTGTTGATCTCTCTCTTCCTAACTTAGCATTGTGAGACATGGCTATCTCTCTCTTTTTTTTTCATGAGCCTTTACTCTCTTTCTTTGTTTTTATTTTTATATATGGACTTGCACATGTCCTTCTTTTTTTGCATAGCCAATGTCTCTTCTACTAGAAACATAAACGTGGGAGAGAGGTCATAGATCCGAGGGGGCAGGAGTACATTTATTTGGTGGAAAGGATGGATGGCATGTTATTGCGTACTTCTAGTGTAGAAGCAAAAGATGTGTATGGTGGCGTGTATGCGTGCTCTTGATCTAGTGAGCATGATAAATCTCTACAAGGGTCAACAAGACTTGACAAAGCTCAACACAAAGCAAGTAGCATATGTAGAAGGCTTATATCATTCAAGAACTAGTATGGCTTTGGTAGGAATTTTCACCATAGAGGAAACATCAAGTGTTGTATTATTTTTAAAAATAAAGACTCGAACAATCATACTCATTTGGAACAATAGTATAGCAGCTCTCATCTTAGGATGAATCATATCTCAAAACCACTTTAGACTTAGTCAAAAGCACTTGCAACCCACGAAGTTTTAGGTTCATGATGGTTTTCATGTGAGCCAAGTAATCCATACTTAGAGAAATATTAAGTTGTAAACTAAGTACTAAAGAAATATTTGGCGAGCAACTATTCATCATTTCCAAAGGAAGATAAACATTCATGAGACATATGAAAGGGGTCTGCTTTTATTCTTTTATTCATATTTTATTAGGATGCAATAAGGAAATGAAATAAAAAGGGTTAAGAATACTTACCTTAGTGGTGGAGGGAACCTCCCCAAGCTTAGCTCTTGCTCCTTTACTCACGGTGGTGGATATGGTGGTGGGTAGACTCACTGCCTGCGCCCACCATTCTACTCATTGACGGTTGTTCTCTACTTGGATTGCTTGGGCAATCAACGTGGATTGTTCCGAAAGTGATAAGAGGTGGGTCCGGTATCCAAGGTGGGGTCATCCGATCCCACTTTTGGAGCTTCCCGACCATTCGCCTCGTGGTGGTGCTCTTCTTCTCATCTTATAGACCATTTCTGTCTTGACCATTTTTGAATTTTTGAAAATTTTTGGTCGGCCGACCTGCCTTTTTGTGGCCGTTCGGGCTCAAATTTTTACAATGTGTTCTTGATGGGAAGGTGATCAACGTGGCGTGGTTCAAACATTGGGATCTTTCACTTGGGTGGTTGGCCGACCTCCCCACATTGGCTTTTGGCGTGGTCCAATTGATTGGTGAGAAGGTCCATGTCCGTTGTAGACCATGATATTGCCTCTCTCATGAGGACGATATGGAACATTGTGATCCTTGGGACCATGATGAGGGCATTTTACAACTAGAGCTTTTTTATTCGCAAGCAAAGAGAGAACACAAAACCACAACTAGAGGCGACAAAGGATTAGCTTTAGCATTAGTCATCCGGGGTTAGTAGCCTTTGTGGGGCTTGGTTGCCACCACACGTACCGTTCTTGTGGGTGAGGATACTTTCACAACACAAGAGAGCAAGAAGCAAAGCTTGCCTAAACACTACAAGATTTTTTTGTATTTTCTTTTTGTGGACTAACTAACACTATCCTACACTTGAGAAGCACTACTCATGAACTTCGAGAAGAGAAGAAACTCTAAGCTCGGTATTTTCTGAATGAGTTGTGTATGAACTTGAGCTAGAGATGGAGGGAATGCTTGGCAGGGGAATGGAGTGCTAGTTTGGGTGGCACAAAAGGCGGTCTGGTCGACCTACCTTGTGCCCTAGAGGTGCTCCATTGTTGTTGATGACGATGCCTTGCACAAGTGTTCTGGAAAATATGAATGTGAGGTGACACCAAAGGTAGGGTCGGTTGACTCGCCAATGTGATCACCACACAAATGTGGCTAGTGGAGAATGCATCTTGTGCTTGGTAGAAGTGTAGGGTGATGGATTTTGTGCCAAAGGCGTCTAAAAAGCCCTGTCGGCCAACCTAGGTTTGGATGCCTTTGGAGAAAGGGACTCTAGATTCATCTTTGTAGAGGCCCGGCTAATGCGATTGGAAGGTGAAATGGCAAAAGTTGGGGTCGGCCGACTTCCCCCAAGCTAGTCTTTTGGCTAGGATTTTGCATGAGTATGTTTCCAGGGTATAAAGATGATGAAAAGATGGTGGATGTGTGAAATGGGGTGATAGGGGGTCAAGCAACCTCCCTATAGACCTCACAAAGGTACAAAGTTTCATGAAATAATGTTCTCAAGTTTTTGCTGAAAATTTAAACATGTAGAGATGCAAAGCAAAAACTAGCCTAAATGCAATGGGAAAGGGAAATATGAGATAACTACCAATTTACCTTTTGGTGAGGGCTCCATGTTTCAAGTCCGTAGAGCAGGATTTCTCCTCCTTGTTCTTCTCTTTTTTTTTCAGGTGCACCAGTTGGTCCCGGAGAAGTGGATGGATGGTTGCACCTCCTTCTTCTACCAATCTTGTTCAAACCTTGATGCTGATGGTGGGTTGGTGGAGTTATTTGAATTTGTAAGTGCAATCAAGCTCTAAGTGGGTTTTGGCGTTGATGACCACCGAATTAGGGAACTAATGAGATTTACGAAGATGATAAGCAAGAAATAAAATAAGGAGTTGATGTACGTGTCCAAAGGAGTCCCATGAGCAAGTTGGTGGTGTTTAGAACCAAGGCGTTTAAATTCTTTTATATTTTGAATCTTGAGTTTTAGGAAACGCCGTACTATCAAGAGGATTCTAGGACTCTTGGTCACCCGCGGAACCAAATGCTCAAAACTCCAATCCAACCCGAAACTCAACTCCAAGCCAAAACGGCCGGTCCAACTCTCTTTACTCTTTCTTTGTTAGCGGCAAAGGGTAGTTGTGCCACTTTGTTGGTTGGCAGATGCCGCACCTACACGGTGCAAGTCTTGCCGTGTTAAAATCTTGGCGGTGCCACACTTAACCGACCGTTGGGGTCCAGCTGAGTATAAATACCCATCCTACCCCTTCCCAACGGTCATCCTGGGCTTACTTCATCTCCTACCTCGCCAAAAGTAGCCGTAAAACAGACCTCTTGCTCTCTCTCTCTCACTCCTCCATTGTTGCTCCTCCTCCCCCAAGCCAAGATTTTGATTCCACCATCAAATCTTGAGGAAAAGGCAGCAAACTTCGATTGGAGACCGGATCTACAAAACTTCCCCAACTCAAAAGAGCATTTGGTCCACGTTTGGCCGGGAACCCTAGGGTTCTTTACTCTTGGAGCTTGCTCCTAGACGGCTAGGCGTCGCCCTTGAGCTTGCCAACTTGTGTGGCAGCCTTGGGAGGTTTGTAATCTCACACAAAATCAATACATTACCCCCACATCTCTAGGGTTAACTCCCCTAGACTTGTGAACGAGGGAAAAGGCAAGCCGGTGGGCAAGCTAAGCCTTGTGTGGCAACCTCAACAACGTGGAGGTAACCCGGCTTTGTGGTGGCGACGGTGAACCACGGGATAAATCTTGTGTCACTTGTGTTCTTCTCATTCTTGCATTCATATTCTTGTGAGCTAGGGTTTCATCCCGATCTACTTTGTTCTTTGTGTTCCAGAGCACGTTGGTTAGCTCTCTGTGAAGTATTTGTGTGCGTGAACAAGGAGGAACCACGAGCTACAAGTTTTCATCCTCAGTTTTTGTATTCTTTGTCACATTTTTACCTTGCTTCTTGGCGGCAGTTGCGCGCCCCTCTGCATCGACAAAGAAGTGGTTAAGTTTTGACAGGTCGATTTTCATGGGGTCAGCTTTATTCACCCCCGCCTAGGCTTCAAGGAACTTCCAAGTCATGCATCATGCATCACTGTTTCATCTCTCATGACCAAAGGATGTGAATGTTGGTTTGATCATTATCCCTGCCAAAGGTTAGTGGACAACGCAAATCCAAGGGATAGCAAGGAGAGGCTTAGAAGAACATGGGGGTTGTCTTTTAGTATGAGATTTTCATCTACACTAAAGAAGGGTTGATTTTAGTGTTCTATTAGTGTAGATCCTAGCCCCCATGTTTTAGAACTTTGGTCACTTTTTAGTTTCACCAAATCCTTACAACACTTCACACAAAAGCCAAGGCTAGAGTGGAAAGTTATTAGGAAGGACCTACTGACCTTGACTTACCTCCCAACCTAAAGTTTGTCTCGGGACTTGCCCTCTTAGATTTGGAATGTTTCCTATAGGGGTTAGTCCAAAGTGCAACCAAATTCTATGCAAGAAATTCTTAGCTCAGTAATCAAACTAAACACATGTTTAATTTGATTAATGAAGACTCTCAACCTAAGCATCATGCATAAGTCAAAAGGCTATGGGAATGTGAGCAATACTTTCCCAAACCAAGGCATACAAACATAGAGAAAGGGAAGTATTAAAGACATCAAGATTTATTCAAGTAGAGGTGGAGCAGGAGTGGTGAAACATCAAGTCATTCATTTCTTTTTTTTCTTTTTTTTATGTATGTAAAGGATGCAATGAGGTGGATGAATGTAAATGCAGTTTAAACAAACATCTTTGTGGATTGAAAAGGGAAATCTAACTAATGGATGATATGCATGTGGATATCTAGGCTTTAGCTTTTTTTCTTTGTAGCCTTGAGGCCATCAATCGATTCCATACCGAAAGACATAGCTAACAAATGGGTTTTGTTGGCCTCGTTTAACTTACGTCTACTACAAAGCTAGACTAAGAGCACCAAATAGATAGATAACAAAAGTATTTGCCATCTACCTAGACTGGGTACGTCTCCCGTATACAGCTCAGAGTCTAGGAGCTACCCAAAGAAAGCACTAGACAATTGATGGTTCAAGCAAATATGCAGTGATAGGAATGAAAAGGAAAAGATAAGTCCGGTGTGCCTCCCAGCAGGATCTCATACCTTGATTGATGAATTGTCTAGATAAATCATTGCCCACAATCTGAGATGGAATTGTGAATGCTTTTGTTCCGTCATATATAATGATTTCTCTCTATTTTGACAGTGACCTTTTCTTCATTTCTGCACAGGGTTAGAATGTATACATATACTCACACGTGTGGAGCGGCAGTTGAAGTGTTGATGGTTCATGAATTATCAGGCACCCTGGGCTCGTTCTTAATACTTATTTTTCTTGTGGAAACATCGAAAGGTCAAAACAGTTGATGCCCTGTTTATTCCACACTCAACAAGACAACGATATTCCCACAATAGCTAATGGTAACATATATTAGTAGACGTCAAGTTTAGTATCAACATCTTTTGCCAATTGCTTCCCCGGCAACGACGGCAGAAATGCTTGTTGACATTTCTTAACGTCGTCACTAGAAATAGATATGGAACCTATCCCTGGCAACGGCGTCAGAAATGATTGTTGGTATTTCTAATGCTCATGTAGGATATTCCGCAAGCGCACAGAATTACCATTATAGCATTTCACCCGGGAGTATTCCAAGGTATCGTTATTTGTATTTAGCCCATGGGAAGTGATGGCATAGGATGTGATAACTAACCATCATGTGTCCACCAACTAATATACCATCTAGACTAAGGTGGGGGTAAATGATGTATATGATATGGGCATTGACACACACAGGAATAGTCTAGACATAGAGATAAGAGAGTAGTCTAGCTAGCAGGGAGGACAACGAGTGAGCAAAGGATTCCTATGATTCTAACTTTACTTCTATGATACTAATCTAGACACAAAGGATGAGACAACTAGTTGTGGTTCACACAAACTGTATGCTAGGCAGTAGGTGAGAAGTGGTGAATAAAACCACCACTAAACAAGCTACTATTTTACTGGGGCCTTACCTTTTAAGAACTTGCCTATAAACACGTGGTGGTCTATAGAGAGACCGGACGGGCTGTCACCACCGTACTGGCTACCACAATCCATCCGTGCAGCAAGCGGCAACCATAGGTAAGATAGAGTCTAAGCACCACGCTTACACTTTCTCTCACTACTCTAGATGTCATGACACAGGCCAACTAGAGCACCTCTTGCGAGATGATGATCGCATACAGGTGAGGGTTCGATAAGAACCAGGACTAAACCACAAACTAAGTATGAAACACCTGTATTCTAGATAATATCATAACAACTATATACTAGAGAACTAGAATAAAGTTGTACTAAGTAAATACTCAATAAAGTAAATACTAGAGTAAGTAAAGAAAGAAATGAATTATAAATGTAAAGATCTTACTACAAAAGGAATGATAAAAGAACAATACCAGACCTCCTAGAAGACCAGCTCCGGAAACCCGAGCAAAGCTCACTACTCACTCTAACTCCCAACTAGACTAACACTACTACATCTTGATAGAGTGGAGAGCTTCTTCCTAGTGGTGTGTGTAAATGAGCGGGGGGTAGGGGGGGTATTTATAGCCCAAGGTGGAGTAGGGGCTACTCCAGCGCCACATCACCGATCCGCGTGATTCCACCTCTTGGCCCTTGGATAAACCGCCTTAACATCAACGGATGGGGTAAACAGTCATGTGGACAATGTGCTAGGTGTGGGGGGACGTCATTGGAGGAATGGGCCCAGGTCGGCCGACCTTGGTCCATGACATGTGGGCCATCCTCTGGTGCTGGGTATGTTGGTCCCACTATCGGTTTCTGCATCTTGTGCTTCGTGACGTCTGTTTTGTACACACATGATCCATGTGATGTCTTGACGGACCAATCAGGTACTTTCATTGGTCTCCCACGGATTGGTGACATGGCAGGTCACGTGGCATGGCCGTAGGCCAAAGTGCATAGGTGGGCCGAAGTGGGTCTTGTGGCCAAATGACTTCAGATTTTGTGTGGAGGCGTCATAGGACATGGTGATCATGATGGTGATGGTACATTGTCCAATGGCCATACTTGGGTCGTCGACTGGATGGCGACTAAGCGTGTCATTTTAGCCATATTTCTTCTAAATTCATATCTGCATACAAATAATGACATCTACATGTGGAACTAGGTTATTGGGTAAAATATGTTCATGAAATGTTGTTCTTCCTTTCAAAATTGGAAGTTTGACGGTGTTTTGATGATGTAAAATAAGGGTGTTTTTACCGTCAACAGCCGGTACTTATGGAGGTCGACGGCTCGATTGGCCCCCTCTCGCAAACTCAACGACACGACGGGACTCAATTTTGGCCGGAGCTGGTTTGTTTGTATTGATTGTGAATCCTCTTTACAATAGCTAGGGTTCTATATTTATACCCAGGGCTCAACACAAGTTCTAGTTGAATACGACTGAAATAACAGAAAATATCCTAAACCAAAGATAACTTGGGCTCCAATCTTCCCCACTTGCTTGAGTCCGCATTGCCGCCTTGGTCGACGTGGCGAGATATCAAGCTCTCAGATCTCCCTTTGATTCGGTGTCCGGCAATCCCCTTCAACTCGGGCTCTTGATCGCACCGTTATGCTTTGCCCATCGATAAGCTAGTGACATCATCTTTCCGATTTTTCGCAAAGTACTCATCGTAATCGTATCTCGCAGACTACCGATCTCCGATTCGTTGACGTCATCATTGCCGAACTCGATTTTCGTTTGCGCTTTGACTCTCTTGCCCCGCCGTAATGCCGGGCTTTAATCGGGCCATCTTTCGAGCCCTGCCGAGGCCCAAAATTTGGTGTTAACACTTTCCTTCTTCAGCCAGCATGGTGATTGACCAGATTGATAAGTTCAGAAAACTTTGTTTGTGGAGAGGTGATGACATTAATGCTAAGCAAAAAAAAAAAAAACCGCTTGGCTAATGGTTTGCGAGATCAAAGGATGAGGGGGGCTTGGTGTGGTCAACTTAAAAACCCAGAATGAAGCCCTGCTAGTTAAGCACTTGCACAAATTCTTTAACAAAGAAGATATTCCTTGGGTCTCTTTAGGCTAGGAAAAATACTATGATAGTGGAAAGCTACCGGGGAAGTGAAAAATGGATCCTTCGGTGGAGGGACATTTTAAAATTGTTGGACAAATACAAAGGAATGGCAAGAGTATGATGCTAAAAAAAGGAATGGAATGAGTAGAAATCTGCAATGGAAAGTCCTGCTACCTTTGGGATGACCTATGGGAGAACGAACCACTCTCCTCCAAATTTCTAGAGCTTTACTTATTTGCAAAGAAAAAGAAGATTGTTTTTGACAAGGCCCTTAATCAGACCCCTATTCATAGCTTGTTTTGTCACACTTTATCCCAGCAGGCCCAATGCCAATTGTTACAGTGCACACAATCTTGGATCAAGTATATCCGAATGACTCGCCCCGACAAGTGGTGCTATATCGGAATTCAAACCTCTTCTCTGTCGGAGAAGAGCTTATAAGCGATTAAGTGGGCACCTCCACCTTCATCCAGTTTATAAATGGCTCTGGAATTCTTCTTGCCAAAACAAGCATAAGGTCTTCTTCTAGTTACTGATCAAAGATAGAATAAGCAAAAGGGAGGTTCTAAGAAGGAAGCACATGGCTATTCAGGATTACAATTGTGTCCTCTGTAATGGAGGAATGGAAGAAACTTGTGTGGCAGCCTTGGGAGGTTTGTAATCTCACACAAAATCAATACATTACCCCACATCTCTAGGGTTAACTCCCTAGACTTGTGAACGAGGGAAAAGGCAAGCCGGTGGGCAAGCTAAGCCTTGTGTGGCAACCTCAACAACGTGGAGGTAACCCAGCCTGTGTGGCGACGGTGAACCACGGGATAAATCTTGTGTCACTTGTGTTCTTCTCATTCTTGCATTCATATTCTTGTGAGCTAGGGTTTCATCCCGATGTACTTTGTTCTTTGTGTTCCGAGCACGTTGGTTACCTCTCGTGAAGAAGTATTTGTGTGCAGGAACAAGGAGGAACCACGAGCTACAAGTTTTCATCCTCGTTTCATTTTTTGTCACATTTTTGTTTCGCTTGGCAAAGTGCCGCCGCCCCTCTGTGACATCGACAAAGAAGTGGTTAAGTTTTGACAGGTCGATTTTCAAGGGGTCAGCTATTCACCCCCCCCTCTAGGCTTCCATCAGATCCTACAAGTGGTATCGGAGCTAGGATACTTCGTATACGCTTCACCGCATGAAGTATGGGCTCTAGAGGAGGTTCGGCTCAAGAAGGCGAAGGTGCCGAACAGACTGTGCACGTGGTCGCCAAGCCCACGACATCCAGCAGCGACCTCTCCCTCTCATCGTCTGACCCAAGCATCACCGATCCGGTGAGACTTGAGGAAAGAAGATTGAGAAAAGAGAAAAAGGCCGCCAAGGATGCAAGACGAGCCGAGAAAGAAAAGAAGAAGAAGCTTGAAGAAGAACAAGCTAGTTTGAAGCTTGTCGAAAAGCTTCAAAGAAAAGAAGAGCGAAGAATTATTCGTGAGGCCCGAAAGATCAAGAGGGCAGCAAGAGAGAAGAAAAGGCAAGAAGAGAAAGCGGAGTCAAGTGAGCTATCAAGCAGCTCCGAAGATGGAGATGATGATATCTCCTACATATCCAAGAAGAAGAAGAAGGAAAGGAAGGATGAGGGCAGCGTGAACAACAACAAGTTTGCAGCCGTATCCTTTAACTATTCTTCTTATTTGACTAACTGCGACAAGAAGTCCTTCATCAATGTGCCCGCGGGGAAGTTGCCCAAATTTGATGGGACCAACTATGCCAAGTGGAAGCACTTGATGAGAGCCTATCTTGGAGCTCTTCACCCAGGTCTTTGGGAAGTTGTGTGCAGTGGATTCCAGCCACCGGTGAACCCCAAGGCACCAACAAATGAAGAGCTAGCTGCTGCCCACATCAACGATCAAGCCACAAGCATCCTCCTAAGTGCTCTAGAAGGCAATGAGTACAATAGGGTGATGAATGTCAACGAAGCAAAGAAGATTTGGGACACCTTGGTGCTTGCACATGAAGGTGTAGATAAAGTGAGAAAAGCCAAGATTAACTTGTTAAAGGCCAAGCTCAACCGATTTGTGATACTTGATGGTGAAGGTGCACAAGAGATGTTTGATAGGTTGATGGTTTTGGTTGGAAAGATTAGAGGCTTTGGGGATGAAGATCTTGATGACCACACCATTGTCAAAATCATGCTAGAGGCATACACACCTAGAAATGACATAGTGGTCACCTTGATTAGAGATAAGAAGAAGTTTGAGCACTTCACTCCAAATGATGTGCTTGGTAGGCTGCTCACCTATGACATGCAAAGAGAAGAAGCAAATGAGAGAAGAAAGCTAGGGGAGTTGCAAGCCAAGCTTGATGGCATCAAGATCAAGGATGTTGCACTCAAGGCTGCCAAGACAAGCAAGTCAAGTACCTCTAACAAGGTCAAGGGCAGCAAGCAAGCATCTTCAAGCCAAGTCAAAGAGATGAAGCAAATGCAAGACAACATAGATGCAACATCTTCCTCAAGTGATGACGATGATGATGAGGATGACTCCACTCATGTTTGTCTTATGGCCAAGCATGAGAAGGTACAATCCAAATCCAAACCCTCTCCTTCTCTTGATGATGACTCTAGTGATCTTAGTGAACGCTCTAGTGATAGTGATTCTAGTGATGATGAGGAGTATGTTCAACTCACCAAAAACCTAGATCCTAAAACTAGAGTCTTTCTTTCTCAACTAATGGCGGATTTAGAGAGTACCCAAGCCGAGTTAGCAACTAGAGATGGACAACTTGATAGACTTGAAAGGTTGTATGTTGCTAACAAGGACGCTCTAGTGGAGAAAGAAAGTGAGGTGGAAACCTTGAAAAAGGATCATGCTCTCACAAAGAAGGCTATGGTTTCCCTAAATGGGAGTTTTTGTGACTTGCAAGACAAGCATAGAAAGCTTGAAGCTCAATATAGCATTCTTTGGGAGAGCAACTCACATTCTTCCACCACAACGGTTGCCTCTACTCCTTCCACTAGTCAAGGCTGTGGTAAATGCTTCAATGTTGATTTAAATGCTTATGCCACTAACCTTGCTAAGATGAAAGATATGAAGAAAGAGATCACTAGGCTCAACAACTTGATTGGCAAGGATTCCCAAAATAGCAAGAAATCATCAATGGGCAAAGTGGAACAACCAAAGAAGCTCAACTACATTGATGGAAGGAATCCAAGAATCAAGGATGGACTTGGACACAAGAAGGGAAACAAGACCAATGGCCGAAAGCTGATCAATGGTGTTGAGTGTGTCAAGTTCTTGAGCAAAGGCACAGTAGGTACAGAGAGACCTGCACAGAGTGCTGGACACAAGCCAACCCGAGCAGTTCTGTCTGCTACACGTGGCAGTGCCGCAGTGACGGGCGGCAGTGCCGCAACCCCAAGAAAAGGGAAGGTCACCTACTCTGCCCCAGCTTATCACAGGTCAAAGAAGGTTGTCCAAAAGGTTGAGAAAAAGGTCCAGAAATCACAGAATGTTGTCTGGGCAGTTCCAAGGGCAAACTCATACCAACCAAGGATAAAGGCAATAAAACAAAACACAAATCCTTGCTTTGAAGTGAAGGCAAACAGCAAGGGGGAGGTGTTTGCTAAGTACATGGGCAATGATAGAAACATTTATCGCAACACCTCTATTTGGGTTCCCAAAGTTCTTGTGACTAAGGTAAAAGGTCCCAAGAACCTTGAGGGACCTAAATCTGTGAACTAAATCTGTTTTGCAGGCATACTCCTCCGGTGGGTCAAGTTGGGTGCTTGACAGCGGCTGTACAAATCATATGACCGGAGAAAGGAGTATGTTCTCGTCATACTCCCAAACAAATGATCAAAGAAACAACATAAGGTTTGGAAATGACGACGTAAGGAATGTGATCGGTCTTGGTAAAGTTGCTATTACTACTGAGCATGATATTTCAGATGTCTCGCATGTTGATTCGTTGGGATACAATTTGTTGTCGGTCTCACAATTGTGTGGGAGAGGCTACAATTGTCTCTTTACGGATGTTGGTGTGGAAGTCTTTCGCAGGGAGGATTC
This sequence comes from Hyparrhenia diplandra, assembly GCA_015847255.1. Taxonomy (NCBI): domain Eukaryota; kingdom Viridiplantae; phylum Streptophyta; class Magnoliopsida; order Poales; family Poaceae; genus Hyparrhenia; species Hyparrhenia diplandra. The sequence continues at coordinate 69,163 of JADLZK010002103.1, forward strand.
CTCTGTTGTCTTCATAGGCAAACTCAAGAATAAGCTTTACTTAGTTGATTTCAACAAAAGTAAAACTAAGCTTGAGACCTGTCTTATGGCAAAATCTAGCATGGGCTGGCTTTGGCATCGCCGACTAGCTCATGTTGGCATGAGGAACTTGGCCAAACTGCAGAAAGACAACCACATCATTGGACTAACTAGTGTTGATTTTGACAAAGACAGGATCTGTAGCGCTTGCCAAGCCGGAAAGCAAGTAGGTGCACCTCACCCACCAAAGAGTGTGATGACCACTACTCAACCATTGGAGTTGATACACATGGATCTCTTTGGACCGGTGGCCTACCTAAGCATCGGGGGTAACAAATATGGTTTAGTTATTGTTGATGATTATTCCCGCTTCACTTGGGTTTTCTTTGTCTTTGATAAGTGCCAGGTACAAGAGAAGGTGAAGACATTTGTACATAGGGCACAAAGAGAATTCGGTCTCCAAATCAAGAAAGTGAGAAGTGATAATGGGACCGAGTTCAAGAACACCCAAGTAGAAGAGTTTCTTGATGAAGAGGGCATCAAACATGAGTTTTCAGCCACTTACACCCCTCAACAAAATGGTGTAGTAGAGAGGAAGAACAGGACACTCATAGAGATGGCAAGGACAATGCTTGATGAGTACAAGACTCTAGACATCTTTTGGTGTGAGGCTGTCAACACCGCATGTCATGCCATCAACCATCTCTACTTGCACAAGAAACTCAAGAAGACTTCATATGAGCTCTTAACTGGTAACAAACCCAAGGTGTCATACTTTAGGGTGTTTGGGTGCAAATGCTTCATTTTGAACAAGAAGCCCCGAACCTCTAAGTTTGCACCTAAAGCTGATGAAGGTTTTCTTCTTGGTTATGGGTCAAATGAGAATGCCTATCGTGTTTTCAACAAAGCCATCGGTAGAGTTGAAATCACTATAGATGTGCAGTTTGATGAATCTAATGGTTCTTAAGTGGAGCAAGTTGATCAAAGTGTTGTAGGAAAGGAGGATCCACCTTGTAATGCAATCAAGCAATTGGCAATTGGCGACATAAGGCCACAAGAAGACAAAGCCACAGAAAAGGAGGATCCACCAGCTGTTGCTGCACAACATTCCGCTGACGTACTCAATGATCAAGTGCAGCACACCCCTGCTGGAAGTGTTCAGCGTGGCAGTGCCGCACCTGAGCGCGGCAACCTCGGCAGCAGCTGATCCACCTACATCACCTGTTCAACCACTTGATCTAGCTCCAATCCTTGAAGCTGATGATGATTATGATGAAGATCAAGGAGATAGCCCAGATGGCATTGATCACCCAAGACTTCGACAAACTATTCAACGGGATCACCCCGTTGATAACATCCTTGGGAGTCTTCGAAAGAGAGTTACTACTCAATCTCATCTAGCTGCTTTCTGTCAACATTACACGTTGGTTTCATCTTTGGAACCAGAAAAGGTAGATGATGCTCTAAAGGATCCCGATTGGGTGCTAGCCATGCAAGAGGAGCTCAACAACTTCAAGAGAAATGAAGTGTGGGACTTAGTGGAAAGACCCAAGACCAACATCATTGGAACCAAATGGGTCTTCCGCAACAAGCAAGATGAAGATGGGTTGGTGACAAGAAACAAGGCAAGATTGGTGGCTCAAGGTTTCACTCAAGTTGAGGGCTTGGACTTTGATGAGACATATGCACCAGTGGCAAGACTAGAAGCAATTCGCATTCTTTTAGCCTTTGCTGCACATCATGACTTCAAGCTATTTCAAATGGATGTCAAGACTGCATTCCTCAATGGCCCTTTGCAAGAGGAAGTATATGTTGAGCAGCCACCAGGTTTTGAAGATCCCAAGTTTCCCAACCACGTCTACAAACTCTAAAAGGCGCTCTATGGGCTTAAGCAAGCACCAAGAGCATGGTATGAATGCCTTAAGGAATTCTTGCTCAAACAAGGCTTTGAAATAGGCAAAGCTGATCCTACTCTCTTCACACACAAAGCTGGAAATAATATATTTGTGTGCCAAATATATGTCGATGACATAATATTTGGCAGTACTAACAATGTGTATGTTGAGCAATTTAGTAGGACAATGACCAAGAGATTTGAGATGTCCATGATGGGTGAGCTGAAGTTCTTCCTTGGTTTTCAAGTCAAGCAAATGAAGGAAGGGACATTCATTAGCCAAACCAAGTACACCCATGATATGCTAAAGAAGTTTGATATGGCTAAGGCAAAGCCAATCAAGACTCCAATGCCAAGAAATGGACATCTTGATATTGATGAGGAGGGTCCAGCCGTGGACATGAAGGTATATCGCTCCATGATAGGCTCCCTTCTCTATCTTTGTGCATCTAGGCTTGATATTATGCTTAGCGTGTGCATGTGTGCTAGATTTCAAGCTAATCCAAAAGAGTGTCACAATGTGGCAGTAAAGAGAATCATGAGATATTTAGTACTCACTCCTAACCTTGGCTTGTGGTATCCCAAGGGCTCCAAGTTCAATCTACTTGGCTATTCAGATTCTGACTATGCCGGTTGCAAGGTAGATCGAAAAAGCACTTCGGGGACATGTCAATTCCTTGGACGCTCCCTAGTGTCTTGGAGTTCTAAGAAGCAAAATTGTGTAGCCCTGTCCACCGCTGAAGCTGAGTATGTTGCAGCCGGTGCATGCTGTGCTCAACTACTTTGGATGAAGCAGACCCTAAAAGATTTCGGATGTCAATACTCAAAAATCCCACTTTTGTGTGACAATGAAAGTGCCATAAAACTTGCAAATAATCCTGTAGCCCACTCCAGGACCATGCAAGCACATTGACATCCGTCATCACTTCCTAAGAGACCACGAGCTAAAAGGAGATATCGCAATTCGTCATGTGAGCACCGAAAAGCAACTAGCCGATATCTTCACAAAGCCCCTCGACGAGTCAAGGTTTTGTGCTTTGCGTAGTGAGCTAAATATACTTGATTCTCGGAATCTATCTTGAAATATAGCACATGCTATTTGAGACACTAGTATGAGTAGGAAAGATTGTGAAAACTTTCATATAGTGTTTCAAAATGATTTCAAATTCTAATCTGAGACACATTGCCATTGTTTTGTAATGATCATATGCTCCTGGCAATGTATCTTAGTGTCTCTGTGGTTAAGTTTGGGACAGAAAGAGTCAAAAGTATATATATATCGTAGGACTATCTAGAAGGCGAAATGATGGTGCCGCGCCTATGTTGACTATGTTCAAAAACTCGGCCCGGATGTCCGAACCGGTACCGGGCCAATTTTCTTCTTTCCTTTTTTACCCCTGGCCCGGGCGGACCTCTCTTTCTCTCTTCCACGCGACCTGCTCTCCCACGCGCCTCTCTTTCTTTTTTTGTATTAATGGATGCGCGTGGAGACAGAGCGGCGCCGCATCCTTTCGTGCACCGCGGCCGCCCCCCGGTTTGGTGCCACGCGAGCTCCCTCCGGCCTCCCTGCTCGATGGCCGTTGGGAGAGCTCCCTCTCCCCGAGCTCCTGCTCTTCTTCCCTCTCCAATCCGCGAAGGACAAGCAAAGGTACACCTAACCCTAGTTCTTGGAGAAGTTGCCAGATCTATGCAATGTGTTGGTTTTAGGCATGGATTTCTGTTCCTAGATGATGAATAAAGGGTAGGCAAGTGTTCTTGATAGTTGGAATGAGTAGTTTTAGTGATCCCGTGATTTGGATGATTTAGTGGGAAGGCATGGCTTTGCTATCCCCAAATAGAACTTCACTGTTCTTAGCTGATTCAAACAGCAAATATCCCTCAAATCATCCTAGTCATTGCATTACTAAACCCATTGGTTCCAGGAATCGAGATATACTTTTCTACTTCGACATTCTTATTCTAATAAATCCATGACGAGAGCCAGCATAAGCTTTTCTAAGAATATCATGCTAGAAATTGTGTCAGGATGTATTAATGGTTATATGGATGGATTTGAAAGAATTGAAAGTTGAAAAATTGAATCTTGCTTTGGTGGGGCGGCACTGCCAAGACACCGAAGGCACTTTCGCCGCCCTAGGATTAAACACAGACGGACTAGTGTTTGAGTTCAATATTTCAAAATTCAACTCCTTCCAATGCATGCATATACCCATTCCTACATTTTATCAATACAGTTTCTCATCATATTCAATCTCTTTGCAAAGATGGAGGGTGGTGGTGATCCCCATGGTAAGAGGAAGATGAGGGTCAAAGTAATTGAAAGAAGAGGTAGAGGCAGAGGCAGAGGAGCTGGCAGAGGAGAAAGCAGTAGCAGCCAAGGTCCAGCTCAGCCTACAGAGGAGCAGCTACAGCAGCAGGGGTACACCATTGTGCCTGATGGTGACCAAGGCACCCCTAGAAGGATTGCAGATTTCAATGACACCTATATGCTTCCTACAGATGGAGAATTTGAGCAAGCTCCTCCAAACAATGTTCAGCCAATTCCATTGGTCAGCTATGTTCGAAAGCAAAGGGAAGTGGCTGAAGCAAGGGAAATCAATGTCTATGAAGATGAAAGGACAGAGGGTCTTGATGAGAGGTTTTGGGTGGCTTTCCACTCAAACTTCTATCTTACAGTCATCTATCATTCCAAGAAGAGCAAGATCACTACCATGCATTACATTGATTTTGGCAAGATGGCTGAAAAGGAGGAATCTGGTTTTGATGAGGCTATTGAGGCTTGCACTCAGTTTGAGCTGACAGACATCATGTCATTCAGGCATGATTGAAATGAAGAAATTTTGAGTCAGTTTCATGCTACCTACCATTGGGATAAGGTCACAGACTCCATCCACTGGATGACTGACAGGAGGCACTACAGGATTAACTACATCACATTCTGTCAGATTCTTGGTTTTGGTCATGAGCACAGGACCTACACAGCAATCCATGAGATTGATCCCATTGACTATAAGATGATCAAGGATTGTTGGGAAAATCCAATGGATGCTGATGGCAGAAGGAGTGGCTTGAAGAGCTTCTACTATGTGATGAACAACCTCTGCAGGAGCACCATTGACCCCAAGGATGGTGCTGCATCTGATGTGAATGGTTACTCTAGGAACCTGCTAGCCCACTTCAGAAATGATGAGAAGTTCAATGTGGGAAGATTCATTTGGCAACAGCTAGCAACAGCCATGGATGATGCAAGAAGGAACTTACCCTATGCTCCCTATCTCATGTTTATGATTGAGAGGGTAACAGGACGCATCTTTCCCAAAGATTGCTTCCATACTGTTTATAACATTGAGAAGACACATGCTTATATGGGAAGCAAGAAGGCAGCTGCAGGCACATCAGCTAGCAGAGAGGACATGCCTGGACCATCTACTTCTAGACCCAGGAGGCACAGTGGCTCTAGATCCAAGGTGAAGAAGTGGATTAAGGCCATCTTTGGACCTTTGTGCCTATGCATCTCAGTAGACATATAAGATGCGCAGGGAGGTTAGGCAGGCCTTCAAGAATGTCAGGGAGAAGCAAGGACTTCCTGTCCCACCATCCATTCCTAGGCCTCCACAGTTTGACGACCTTCTAGAGCTTTCTGGCACTAGCAGCTCAGATCAGGACTTGTCAGATGTACTTGGAGCTATCTCACAGCAGGTGCCAACTCGACGCTCCACTCGTCGCCCCTCTCAGTCCAAGAGTGCAGTTATCTCAGAGGAGGAGGAGGACGAGGATACTTCTTCAGAGGATGAGGATTCTAGTGAGGAGTGACTCTTTTCTGCTCTTCTTCTTCTTTTCTATGAACTTTTTGGTACTTGATGCCAAAGGGGGAGAAAATTAGAAGAAAGTAGAGGGGTCAAACAAACTTTTTCGACGCCGTATCTCAAGGATGAAGATGTTGCTGCAGCAGATGGAGCTTCAAAGTTTAGATCTTATGAGAGTAGTTGTCAGGTTGTGAGTTTGAGAGTCGCTTAAAACTCTATTTTGTGTAATAATGCTACCTATGACTCTTTGTTTCTCAGATTTAATCTTTGTGTGCTAGAACTTTTTTATAATAATCTTCTGCTAGTTTATTTCCTTGTGTCGCTGTGGTCTAGTGAAATGTTAGCATCGGCCTCATGCTCATCTTCACTAATCCGTGCTTGGAAGGCGGCGGCGATTGCCGCACCTAGCTTTTGGTACTAAAATGACCCGGCAAGCGGTCAAGCACTTTTGGCAGGGTGGGCGGAAATGCCGCTCCTCACCCGCATGATCCATGTGCCCTGTGTGTGCTCTAAACTGGCATATACTGCTTTGCATCACGTATATATCTGTGACACCTTGTTCAGCACCCCACAGCAGCCATGGATGTAGGGGAGGCCCTACACGACACCTAAATGTGTGAACTTGACATTCATGTCAATTTGAGAACTCAAAGCTTACTCACATATTTAGGGGGAGGTCTCTTTTACACCTAAATATGTGAACTTGACTTCTTATGTCATTTTGAGAATTCAAAATCTCACTCACATATTTAGGGGGAGGCTCCTACATCCTTGGCACTCGTAATCTCAAGTTTGACTTTACATCTTATGTAAGCTCTAAAAGGGGGAGATTGTAAGTGCAATCAAGCTCTAAGTGGGTTTTGGTGTTGATGACCACCGAATTAGGGAACTAATGAGATTTACGAAGATGATATGCAGGAAATAAAATAAGGAGTTGATGTACAGGTCCAAAGGAGTCCCATGAACAAGTTGGTGGTGTTTCCGGACCATGGCGTTTAAATTCTTTTATATTTTGAATCTTGAGTTTTAGGAAACGCCGTACTATCAAGAGGGATTCTAGGACTCTTGGTCACCTGTGAACCAAATGCTCAAAACTCCAATCCAACCGTCAAAACTCAACTCCAAGCCAAAACAGTCCGAGTCCAACTCTTTCAAGTTTTTACCCTTATGTAAGCTCTTTGTTACAAGCTAAGTGGGTTTTGGTGTTGATGACGGCGAAATGATTTACGAAGATGATATGCAGGAAATAAAATGTTATGCCGCATGTTAAATGCTTGGCGATTTTGCCACACTTAACCGACCGTTGGGGTCCAGGCTGAGTATAAATACCCATCCTACCCCTTCCCAATGGTCATCGTCTTACTTCATCTCCTACCTCGCACTTAGCGAAAAGCAGCCTTTAAAACCTCCTCTTGCTCTCTCTCTCACTCCTCCATTGTTGCTCCTCCTCCCCCAAGCCAAGATTTCGATTCCACCATCAAATCTTGAGGGAAAAGGCAGCAAACTTCGATTGGAGACTGGATCTACAGCTTCCCCAACTCAAAAGAGCATTTGGTCCATGTTTGGCCGGGAACCCTAGGGTTCTTTACTCTTGGAGCTTGCTCCTAGATGGCTAGGCGTCGCCCTTGAGCTTGCCAACTTGTGTGGCAGCCTTGGGAGGTTTGTAATCTCACACAAAATCAATACATTACCCCACATCTCTAGGGTTAACTCCCTAGACTTGTGAACGAGGGAAAAGGCAAGCCGGTGGGCAAGCTAAGCCTTGTGTGGCAACCTCAACAACGTGGAGGTAACCCAGCCTGTGTGGCGACGGTGAACCACGGGATAAATCTTGTGTCACTTGTGTTCTTCTCATTCTTGCATTCATATTCTTGTGAGCTAGGGTTTCATCCCGATCTACTTTGTTCTTTGTGTTCGAGCACGTTGGTTAGCTCTCTGTGAAGTATTTGTGTGCAGGAACAAGGAGGAACCACGAGCTACAAGTTTTCATCCTCAGTTTCGTTTTGCTGTCACATTTGTTACGCTTTCTGCGGCGGCGGTGCCGCCTTTGTATCGACAAAGGTGGTTAAGTTTTTGACAGTCGATTTTCATGGGGTCGGCCTATTCACCCCCCCTCTAGGCTTCCATCGGATCCTCTGAGTGCGGGGTCTCCACTAGTTGATTCGGCAGATTATCACTTGGGTGGGTCGGCCGATCTCCTAATGGGCCTTGGCCCACCTCAACTCCTTCTAGAAGGTGGTCCCACATGTCATAGAGTGTAGTGGATGGTGGCAAGGTGGAAAGGTGGGGTCGGCCGACCAAGGTTGGGGTCGGTAGGCCCCTCACCCCGGGCCTGTGGGCCATCCCTCGCCACTGGATGTTGGCCCCACTGGTCAGTGACTTTATCTTGAGGGTGGAACTCATCGAGTGCCACGTCATGGATTCGTGTGACTCCATCCCATAACCACAGGATCGAACCGCCTCAGAACCGACTTTCCATCAAGGGACGAGATTTTCCAGCATGTGCACAATGTGTAGTCGGTGGGGGAAGTTGGTGGACCAAAGTGGGAAATCCTTTCCTCAATGACATGCTCGAGGATTATCCATTCTATTAGGGAAGGAACTTCCAAGTCATGCATCACTGTTTCATCTCTCATGACCAAAGGATGTGAATGTTGGTTTGATCATTATCCCTGCCAAAGGTTAGTGGACAATGCAAATCCAAGGGATAGCAAGGAGAGGCTTAGAAGAACATGGGGGTTGTCTTTTAGTATGAGATTTTCATCTACACTAAAGAAGGGTTGATTTTAGTGTTCTATTAGTGTAGATCCTAGCCCCCATGTTTTAGAACTTTGGTCACTTTTTAGTTTCACCAAATCCTTACAACACTTCACACAAAAGCCAAGGCTAGAGTGGAAAGTTATTAGGAAGGACCTACTGACCTTGACTTACCTCCCAACCTGAAGTTTGTCTCGGGACTTGCCCTCTTAGATTTGGAATGTTTCCTATAGGGGTTAGTCCAAAGTGCAACCAAATTCTATGCAAGAAATTCTTAGCTCAGTAATCAAACTAAACACATGTTTAATTTGATTAATGAAGACTCTCAACCTAAGCATCATGCATAAGTCAAAAGGCTATGGGAATGTGAGCAATACTTTCCCATACCAAGGCATACAAACATAGAGAAAGGGAAGTATTAAAGACATCAAGATTTATTCAAGTAGAGGTGGAGCAGGAGTGGTGAAACATCAAGTCATTCATTTCTTTTTTTTTTTTTTTCTTTTTTTTATGTATGTAAAGGATGCAATGAGGTGGATGAATGTAAATGCAGTTTAAACAAACATGCTATGGATTGAAAAGGGAAATCTAACTAATGGATGATATGCATGTGGATATCTAGGCTTTAGCTTTTTCTTGTAGCGTAGGCCATCAATCGATTCCATACCGAAAGACATAGCTAACAAATGGGTTTTGTTGGCCTCGTTTAACTTACGTCTACTACAAAGCTAGACTAAGAGCACCAAATAGATAGATAACAAAAGTATTTGCCATCTACCTAGACTGGGTACGTCTCCCGTATACAGCTCAGAGTCTAGGAGCTACCCAAAGAAAGCACTAGACAATTGATGGTTCAAGCAAATATGCAGTGATAGGAATGAAAAGGAAAAGATAAGTCCGGTGTGCCTCCCAGCAGGATCTCATACCTTGATTGATGAATTGTCTAGATAAATCATTGCCCACAATCTGAGATGGAATTGTGAATGCTTTTGTTCCGTCATATATAATGATTTCTCTCTATTTTGACAGTGACCTTTTCTTCATTTCTGCACAGGGTTAGAATGTATACATATACTCACCTGTGGAGCGGCAAGGTTGAAGTGTTGATGGTTCATGAATTATCAGGCACCCTGGGCTCGTTCTTAATACTTATTTTTCTTGTGGAAACATCGAAAGGTCAAAACAGTTGATGCCCTGTTTATTCCACACTCAACAAGACAACGATATTCCCACAATAGCTAATGGTAACATATATTAGTAGACGTCAAGTTTAGTATCAACATATTTTGCCAATTGCTTCCCCGGCAACGACACCAGAAATGCTTGTTGACATTTCTTAACATCGTCACTAGAAATAGATATGGAAACTATCCCTAGCAACGGCGTCAGAAATGATTGTTGGTATTTCTAATGCTCATGTAGGATATTCCGCAAGCGTACAGAATTACCATTATAGCATTTCACCCGGGAGTATTCCAAGGTATCGTTATTTGTATTTAGCCCATGGGAAGTGATGGCATAGGATGTGATAACTAACCATCATGTGTCCACCAACTAATATACCATCTAGACTAAGGTGGGGGTAAATGATGTATATGATATGGGCATTGACACACACAGGAATAGTCTAGACATAGAGATAAGAGAGTAGTCTAGCTAGCAGGGAGGACAACGAGTGAGCAAAGGATTCCTATGATTCTAACTTTACTTCTATGATACTAATCTAGACACAAAGGATGAGACAACTAGTTGTGGTTCACACAAACTGTATGCTAGGCAGTAGGTGAGAAGTGGTGAATAAAACCACCACTAAACAAGCTACTATTTTACTGGGGCCTTACCTTTTAAGAACTTGCCTATAAACACGTGGTGGTCTATAGAGAGACCGGACGGGCTGTCACCACCGTACTGGCTACCACAATCCATCCGTGCAGCAAGCGGCAACCATAGGTAAGATAGAGTCTAAGCACCACGCTTACACTTTCTCTCACTACTCTAGATGTCATGACACAGGCCAACTAGAGCACCTCTTGCGAGACGATGATCGCATACAGGTGAGGGTTCGATAAGAACCAGGACTAAACCACAAACTAAGTATGAAACACCTGTATTCTAGATAATATCATAACAACTATATACTAGAGAACTAGAATAAAGTTGTACTAAGTAAATACTCAATAAAGTAAATACTAGAGTAAGTAAAGGAAGAAATGAATTATAAATGTAAAGATCTTACTACAAAAGGAATGATAAAAGAACAATACCAGACCTCCTAGAAGACCAGCTCCGGAAACCCGAGCAAAGCTCACTATCTCACTCTAACTCCCAACTAGACTAACACTACTACATCTTGATAGAGTGGAGAGCTTCTTCCTAGTGGTGTGTGTAAATGAGAGAGGGGTAGGGGGGGTATTTATAGCCCAAGGTGGAGTAGGGGCTACTCCAGCGCCACATCACCGATCCGCGTGATTCCACCTCTTGGCCCTTGGATAAACCGCCTTAACATCAACGGATGGGGTAAACAGTCACGTGGACAATGTGCTAGGTGTAGGGGGACGTCATTGGAGGAATGGGCCCAGGTCGGCCGATGAAAGGTCCCTTGTGGTTTTTGGTAATTGAGTGTCAACATTAGGTGAACTAATATGTGTGATTGAGATAATACACAGGAGATTAGTTCACATGTGCTTGACACAATGAAGGAGCTTTATTGCATATGAGACATGACATGGAGTCATGTGACCAAGGTGGTGAAGATCAAGACAAGGCTTGGCTTGATGGACCGGTTGCAAGTGTGAAGGGCAAGTCGAGGCAGTGAAGCGATGGACCGCGAGGCGGTGAAGCTTGGGCAAGACTTGGCGCCGACGGACCGATGCAACGGTGAAGAGCAAGTGAGGTCAGGATCGATGGACCAAGAAGGTCATGTGATGATATGAAGTGGATCATATCATTCTTGATCGTGTTGGTGCATATGTTGCATCGGCGCTTGGAGATGGAGCGGAATGGAAATGCGCAAGGCAAAGGTATAACCTATAGGGCATTTCATTTCGCCGGTCATGAGGAGCTTAGAGAAGTTTATGACCGGGTTTAGGATAGATGGCCGTACTATAAAGAGGGGCAAACTTGTTTGCATATCGGTCATCTAGTGCCACTTGTGCGATCTAACTTTGCGATGTGTTAGGATCAAGTGGCGTGGCGAGAACAAGAGCTAACCCGTCCTTTGGAATGATTGTGAAAATGCTAACACACATGCACATGGAGATGTTCACTTGGTGGTGTTGGCACATTTGCAAAGGCGGCGATGGTTTGCAGGGTTGAGTTGGGTTTGGAATGATTCGGCGTTTTTGAGAAAATGAGAGGCATATTTTCTATTGCGCCGGATGCATCGTGGTGATGAAAACATGCTAGCCCTCGTGCTCAAGTTGGTATACTTGTTGGGTAGCATGTCGAAGCAAAGGCGACGGAGTTTCGCAGGAAATGCTGACCGGACGCACTGGAGAAGCCGACCGGACGCACCGACCGGACGGTCCCGGTCGGTGAGTCCGATCGAAATTCCAATAAGCTTGTTTTGGGGGTCTCGGTCGGGATCGACCGGATGCACCCACCGGAAGCATGGACCGGACGCCGAAAGCGGGGCTGCCAGGGCGTGGGGCCAAGGGCGTTGTCCTTTTGTGACCGGACGCGATTGTTGGGTGCGGCCGGACGCGTGACCGACCGCCGATGAGTCCGGTCGGTGCGGCCGACGCCGAAGCAGAAATGGATTTTTCCTCCCAACGGCTCTATTTTGGCTTGTGGCTATAAATAGAGGTTGTGGCCGGCCATGGCGCGTTGTTGAGCACACTTGGGCCTTGGTGGCTTGTATGGTGGTGCTAGAGAGCCCTCCCACTCACTTGTGATTGATAGAGTTCATCCAAATCAAAGTGAGAAGTGATTCTAATGCATTCGCGTTGAGAGATTGCATTCATGGCACTAGGTGATCGTGTTGCAAGCCGGTGTGCTTGTTTCTCTTGGAGGTTGCCACCTCCTAGACGGCTTGGTGGCAAGAGACTTCGTGAAGCATGCAAGGAAGATTGTGCGGTGCTCCGAAGGAGGATTTGTGAGAGGTTCGTGCTCACCTCGCGGGGATCGCGAAGAGCGACACTACTAGAGCGTGTCGGTGAGTACCTCCCTTGTGCGTGTGGTGTCTTGCGGTGCCTTGAGAGGCTCACTTGAGAGTGGTGTCTTGCGGTGCCTTACGAGGCGTGCCTTGAGGGGCAAGTGATCGGAGAATCACACCGAAGAACCATCTAGGTGAAACACCAAAGGAACCACCCAAGGTGTTGGTCGACACAACGAGGAGTAGGGGGAAGTTGGCAAGCTTCCCGAGACCTCGGTAAAAAATCACCGGTGTCATCTTGTGTCCACACTTCGCGGTGGTTTGCATTCTCTTGATCACAAGCTTTGTTCTTACATTCGTATATATATCTTGTGCTTGTGATTGAGTAGTAGCTCTTGCAATTAGTAGCTTGTGTAGCTCTCTAATTGCCTTCTTGCTTGTGTAGCTAGAAGTAGTGTTGCAGTGACTTACTAGCTTGTGTAGCTTGTTTAGTTGCTTTGCTAAGTTTGAGTAGCTAAGTAATTTGAGACTTTGGGTTAGGCGTGTGTCGCCTTGTCCATTGTGCATCTAGTGAGCTTAGGTTGGCTTCGTGCTTTTGCTCATTAGAATTGTGTAGGAGCTCACCCTTGTTTGAAGTACTAGTGCATAGGTTTGTGTGACCTTGCAATAGAAACGGTTAGGAGCTCAAGCTAGGCTTATCACCTTATTTGCTTTGTGTAGGATCTTTTGTGAGGTGATTTAGAGTCATAGCTAGAGGGGTGAAGTCTTGGCTAAACGAATAGTTTCAATTCCGCATTATATTCGTTTAGCCGGCGCAATTAGTTTTAGTAAGGACTATTCCCCCCCCTCTAGTCCCCATCTCGACCTTACAGCCGACCTTGGTCCATGACATGTGGGCCATCCTCTGGTGCTGGGTATGTTGGTCCCACTGTCGGTTTCTGCATCTTGTGCTTCGTGACGTCTGTTTTGTACACACATGATCCATGTGATGTCTTGACGGACCAATCAGGTACTTTCATTGGTCTCCCACGGATTGGTGACATGGCAGGTCACGTGGCATGGCCGTAGGCCAAAGTGCATAGGTGGGCCGAAGTGGGTCTTGTGGCCAAATGACTTCAGATTTTGTGTGGAGGCGTCATAGGACATGGTGATCATGATGGTGATGGTACATTGTCCAATGGCCATACTTGGGTCATCGACTGGATGGCGACTAAACGTGTCGTTTCAGCCATATTTCTTCTAAATTCGTATCTGCATACAAATAATGGCATCTACATGTGGAACTAGGTTATTGGGTAAAATATGTTCATGAAATGTTGTTCTTCCTTTTAAAATTGGAAGTTTGACGGTGTTTTGATGATGTAAAATAAGGGTGTTTTTACCGTCAACAGCCGGTACTTACAGAGGTCGACGGATCGATTGGCCCTCTCGCAAACTCAACGACACGACGGGACTCAATTTTGGCCGGAGCCGGTTTGTTTGTATTGATTGTGAATCCTCTTTACAATAGCTAGGGTTCTATATTTATACCCAGGGCTCAACACAAGTTCTAGTTGAATACGACCTGAAATAACAGAAAATATCCTAAACCAAAGATAACATGGGCTCCAATCTTCCCCCACTTGCTTGGAGTCCGCATTGCTTCCTTGGCTGACGTGGCAGATATCAAGCTCTCAGATCTCCCTTTGATTCGGTGTCCGGCAATCCCCTCCAACTCGGGCTCTTGATCGCACCGTTATGCTGTCCACCGATAAGCTAGTGACATCATCTTTCCCGATTTTCGCAAAGTACTCATCGTGTCTGTATCTCGCAGACTACCGATCTCCGATTCGTTGACGTCATCATTGCCGAACTCTGATTTTCGTTTGCACTTTGACTCTCTTGCCTGCCAGAACGCCGGGCTTTAACTGGGCCATCTTTCGAGCCTGTCGAGGCCCAAAATTTGGTGTTAACACTTTCCTTCTTCAGCAGACAGTGATTGACCAGATTGATAAGTTTAGAAAACTTTGTTTGTGGAGAGGTGATGACATTAATGCTAAGCAAAAAACCAAAAAACCGCTTGGCTAATGGTTTGCAGATCAAAGGAGGAGGGGGGCTTGGTGTGGTCAACTTAAAAACCCAGAATGAAGCCCTGCTAGTTAAGCACTTGCACAAATTCTTTAACAAAGAAGATATTCCTTGGGTCTCTTTAGGCTAGGAAAAATACTATGATAGTGGAAAGCTACCTGGGGAAGTGAAAAATGGATCCTTCTGGTGGAGGGACATTTTGAAATTGTTGGACAAATACAAAGGAATGGCAAGAGTATGATGCTAAAAAAAGGAATGGAATGAGTAGAAATCTGCAATGGAAAGTCCTGCTACCTTTGGGATGACCTATGGGAGAACGAACCCCTCTCCTCCAAATTTCTAGAGCTTTATTTTTTTTTTTTTTCAAAAAGAGCTTTACTTATTTGCAAAGAAAAAGAAGATTGTTTTTGACAAGGCCCTTAATCAGACCCCTATTCATAGCTTGTTTTGTCACACTTTATCCCAGCAGGCCCAATGCCAATTGTTACAGGTGCACACAATCTTGGATCAAGTATATCTGAATGACTCGCCTGACAAGTGGTGCTATATCTGGAATTCAAACCTCTTCTCTGTCAGAAGAGCTTATAAGCAGTTAAGTGGACACCTCCACCTTCATCCAGTTTATAAATGGCTCTGGAATTCTTCTTGCCAAAACAAGCATAAGGTCTTCTTCTAGTTACTGATCAAAGATAGAATAAGCACAAGGGAGGCTCTAAGAAGGAAGCACATGGCTATTCAGGATTACAATTGTGTCCTCTGTAATGGAGGAATGGAAGAAACTTTGAGCCACCTTTTTCTTGAGTGTCTTTTTGCCATTCAGTGCTGGGGATGGCTCAATATTCAGGTGGATCAATCCCTTGATCCCTTTCAAATCCTCCAGACCTTCTAAGATCAGCTGAAAGTCTCCTTCTTGGAGATCATAATCGTTATGTGTTGGACAACCTGGAGAGCAAGGAATGACAAAATCTTTGGTCAGATCAATCCAGACCCACAGCTTTCAAAGGAAAACTGCAGAGAGGAGATTCAGTTTCTGTTACTGAAGATCAAAAGAAGGCTACTCCCTCAGTTTAAACAATAGATAGACGATCTGCTTTAGCCTGGTCCCTGTCTGTCTTAGCTCTTATTTTCTTTTTTAGCTTCTTTGTTTCTTGAGCAGCTGTTGTTGCCTCTGCTCGGTTTGTTTGCTGAACCTGTTTGCTAAACCTTTTTTGTAAACCTACTAATCTGTCCTAAAAGAGACGAGTAAAACATTCGAAACAAAACTGAGGGCAACATGTACTGCTCTACTTGATAACTGAATCTAAACTAAATCACACTGCCCCAATGATTGTTCACTGATGACAAATATGAACCTGAAACACAAATAACAGCTGCAGCAGCGTCTGCCAAACTACATCCAGACATGCAACGGTGTCAGAGGAGAGGGGATCTCGGAATCCTCAGAATAACCCTGGGTGACATGGACCTGACCGTAAGCCCCAGCTTCTGTAGCAAGTACCGCTAGTTTCAACGCTCGCACCCCTAGCAGAGATTCCTATGCGGCATCCTCGGCGGCGGAATTGAAACTGCCGGATTCGTGAGAGAAGAAAACTTACCTGCGTGCGGACGAGGGGCAGCAAGTGGAGCAGGGAGGACCGGATAGCTGCAATAGCCGGTTGCATGCGGCAGCCACCGCCGCTGACAAAGTCGCCGTCGCAGCCGGCAAGGCAACGCCCACCACTGCTGGAAACAGCATCGTTGCCGAGTGTCAGAGGCTTTGCCAAGTGCCAAATTTCAGGCACTTGGCAAAGACCCCCTTTGCCGAAGTGCGTGTGCTTTCGGCAAAGAAGGCTTTTGCCGAGTGTCAAGCACTTCGGCAAAAAGTCCGGCGAGTGCCGCACTCGCAAAACCCGGGCACTCGGCAAAGTCTCCTCTTTGCCTCGGCAAATCCCGGCACTCGGCAAAGAGCTGCAGTAGGTAACGTCTGTCCCTGCCGTTGTCTTTGCCGAGTGTCAGCCGTCTGGCACTCGGCAAAGATTAAGTTTGCCGAGAGTCAACTTTTGACACTCGGCAAAGTAATTTTTTTTTTTAATTTGGGCCCCCAATTTTTTTTGTAGCCTCCTACAGTGCCAGGTATTTTATGTCCAAATTTTGTACATTTTGATGGTTTTTTTTCTATATTTAGTTAATTTATTCCAATTAATTGAATTTTTTTTTTGAAAAACGCAAATATGAACTGCACGTGCATCGAGTGATGGAATTCAGTGATTCAAAAAATGATATTCGTGCTTTTGAGTGTAGTTGGAGGCGAATCCAGGAACGAACCAAAAATTTAGAACATCTTGTTCACGAAACATGACCATTCACTTACGGGTGAATAGTTTTTAAATTTTATAAAAAGCAAACAAAGTCCGAAAATCATGAAACTTGTCGAGTTGTGATGATATCCTATATGTAGGCGATGAAAAAAAAAATTGAAAAGGTTTTCGCGCAAGTTGACATGTATGATGCTTACAAACCGGGAGAATCTCCGTTGAAGATTCGTAAAGTCGAGAAGGATTCTCTAACATTTGAAGCATCGCACGTGCCAACTTGCGTGAAACCTTGTCAAATTTTTTATCAGTCTCCACACATGAAATCATGCAATATTGACAAGTTTCATGATTTTCGGACTTCATTTGCTTTTTATAGAATTTAAAAACAATTCGCCACAAGTACGTGGTCATGTCTCGTGAATAAGATGTTCGAATTTTTTGGTCTATTCCTGAATACGGTCTCACATTTCACTCATGAACAAGAATATAATTTTTCCATTCATTTTTTTATTATTCAAATGACTTGCGGTTCAAATTTGCCTTATCCCAAAAAGTTCAATTAAAGGAAATAAATTCAAGAAATATAGCAAACAGTCCAGAAAATATACCAAATTTAGACATGTAGTACCAAGTACTGTAGGAGGACTGCACAAAAAGTTTGGAGGCCAAAATCCTACAAAAAAAAAATTTGGTTTGCCGAGTGTCAAAGCACTTTTGCCGAAAGTGTCGCTTTGACGCTCGGCAAAGTAGTCCCTTAGCCGAGTGTCGGGCCTTGACACTCGGCAAAGCGCTTTAAAAAAAAAAACGATGCGCAATGCTAGGTTTTAAAAAATTAATTTTTTTTTGCCGAGTGTCGACTATCGGTAAAGTATTTTTTAAAAAAAAAGGAAAAACAAAATCTTTGCCGAGTGCCGTGATCCGGCACCTGGCAAAGCGTGATCAGTAACGCTCTGCCGAGTCGCGGCCCCGCGCATCCCGCATCCACCCGCCACCCCCGCGCATCACGCATCCAGCCGCCACCCGCCCGCACGCCCCCGCGCCGCTGGCCCACGCCCCCGCCGCCCGCCCACGCCCCCGCCGCCCGCCATCGCCGGCGCCTGCCTGTCCCCGCCCGCGCTGCTCGCCCCTGCGCCTGCACGTCCCCGCCGCCCGCCATCGCCGGCACGTGCCAGCCGCGGCCCCGGCCCTCGACGCCGCCGGCCCCTGCCCCGACTGTCCCCGCTGCGCCCCGGCCCCGACGCCGCTGCACCGTCCCCCGACGCCACCAGCCCCGGCCCCTGCTGCCCCTGCCACCGCTCACGTCGCGCCCCCACGGCCGCGTCCAGCGTGGAATCCACTGTGCACGGAAGTTCGGCGCCAGATGGCTATCCAATCACGGAGGAGGACAAGGCAGGGACGCAGAGTCGGCGGCGGCGGTGCAGCAGCAGCAGCCTCCTTCTTGGACCGGACTTCCTCGACAACTGGGACCCTTCATCGCGTGACACCACGCCGCAGACTCCTCCACGTTGTCCCCAAGGTGAGCGGAGCTTACTGCTTTGGTAAATCGCTGGCTGAAGGCAGGCTCTTTGTATTGCTTTGCTTCGATTGTGCTGGGGCCTGTGGGAGGCTGTCCAGAGTGTTATGATTCGTGAACCTTGCGTTGTGTGATGGAATCAGTTCGTGTTAACAGCTTCGAGACAACATCTGCCGATTCCTTTGCTCTGGCTGTTATGTGCCCTTCAGGTGGTCGCTGAAATGCCCAAAAAGACTCTGCTTCATAATTTTGTACCAAATCGGCGCCTTCCAGCTATCTAAGTATTCCTCTCTTCTCATTATGTATAGCTTGAACAGTTCTATGTTTTCTATTTTTTGCAGATACTCTGTTTCATAATAACCCGTATGCCTTGCTGATGTATTCCCAAGACTATATTACGAAAGATATATAATAGGTACGCTTTTTTATCTTCAGATTATTTTACATTAAATTGTTTACCATCCATTTTCTCCCAAACCAGGGTCGGTCTAATTTGTTTCCAACATTATTGTATTGCCATGCAATCAGTCTTTTCTGAAATTTTTGGGTGCTTCTGATTTTGCCATCGCCCTCCTCCAACCCAAATCCGGCCCTACAAGGGCCCACAGAAAGGCTGCCCACAGAAAAGCTTAGTGCTTCCTCAATAAAAAGAAAAGGTATGCCCCAACAGATTTATCGACATATTAACCGTTTCCATACTGTGCACCGAAATTGAGAATGTGGTAAATTCGCGATCAGAGAAACAGTCCTACACCTCAAGTTCGTCCTTTCATTGCCCCCAAAAAACAGGCCCTTTCAATGTAATTGTCACTTCAAAGCCCACTTTTTCCATACATTCTATTTCTTGAGCCCAGGCAAAGAGGAGCCTAAGGTGCTAAATATAATTTCCTATCCTAGCTTGACTTAGTAATTCTGTCAATGATATACACTGTGTCTCAGCTACATTCAGTACTTTGGTTCTATATAGAGAAAGCTTGTGCTTGATACTTTTTTGTGAGATGGATACTTTGTTGGTGTCTTTCAGAACTGACCAAGTGAGCAGTGCTTAATACTTTCTCATAATGGTTGCCTTCAGCATACGTTTCTAGTTATAACCCTTCTTCTCCTTTCCTTATCTTTCAGGCATAATTCCTGTCTGTTGGTGAGCTGTTCCAAAGACTCAAAGGTAATGGGACATCTGTCGCAAATTTGACTGGCTTTACCTTAGCAGTATGTTTATTGTCTCGGATAAATTTGCAATGCCTAGCTAATACACTGATAACTATTATAGGCTGAGAGATGCTAAGCTGCAGCAGGTCATGTCTCTGGTAGGTCATGTGTTGTACTATCTCAGTAGTAGTGTACTGCATGTATATGTATATGCAATTGAGGGACTTGTACTTTCTTACTTCAACTATGTTTGAGGGACTTGTAAGGCCTTCCGCAATGTAGAAGTAGCGCTAGGAAAAAATATGGGTCCCATTTCTTTCAAAAAAAAAATGTGGGTCCCATGGCAGAAAACAAGCACCACACTGAAGTGCCGCAGTGTACACAACCACGCATCGCAGCCATCTTTCTCTGGGACCACATGATGAGAGAGAAAGTATTTGAGATAGTGAACACTTTGAGCAGCGCAAGGGGTCCTTCCACCCAAAAGTAACATTATTTAATATATGAACAGTAGTTGGCACCGCTGCTTGTGGTTGCGTCGCTCCTGGTTTTTGAAGCACCGGTGGAAAGTAAGCACTACCGCTGCAGTGTTGGGAGTGACGCTTAAATCATCTCTCTCCATTTGAAGCGTTACCCTGGCGCAACATTGCAGAAGGCCTAATCACTTTTGATATTACTTCATGTATATATATATGCAATTGACTACTATATATATAATATAATCTGATGTGGTATGATGTATATAAGACCATGGCACCAGGGATTTTTCTTTTTCATTATTTAATATATTTTTTTTTATTTTTGTAAATGCGATTTGCCAAGTGTTGACACTCGGCAAAGAATTTTTATTACTTCATGTAAAAAAAATTAAAATCTTCGCCGATGTAAGACCATGGCGACACTTTTCGCAAAAGAATTTTGACACTCGCAAAAAAAATCAAAAAAAAAAAAAAAATTTTGCCTAGTAGTGCGCACATTCAAAAAAAAAAAAAAAAAAAAATTAAAATTAACCTTTGCCGAGTGCGGGCACTCGCAAAGAATTTTCCAAAGAAAATTAAAAAATCTTTGCCGAGTGCCGAGCGGCCGACACTCGGTAAAGTTGCCGTCAAACGACGCCTGCACCGTGACGGCACCTTTTCTTTGCCGAGTGTCACCGCAGCGGCTTTTGCCGAGTGCCCGACAAAAGACACTCGGCATAGCGCCCTTTGCCGTGAAATTTTTTGCCGAGTGCAAAACTGGCTTTGCCGAGTGCCTCGGTAAAGGACCTGTGTCCAGTAATGCACCGTCGAAAACACAGAGATAGAAAATTGAAATGAGGAGCGGGATAATTTCTTTACAGACAGAAGCAGCGGGATAATATTCGGGTCAAATCCAACGAGACAGCGACACATAGAACAAAAAAAAAAAAAAAACAAATGGGAAAGTTAATTGACTGAGCACGAATCTTAACAACCATCTCCACCATACAAAAGTGGAAGATAAAACAAACAAAAAACTCCTAGAAGATATATAGAAATTCTGATTTTAAAACGAGTCGGATAGGAGCCAAGTCTCGAACGCCTTCAGCTCATGTTCGTCCGGGGTACAGGCCGCAGCCGCCCCCGCAGCAGCGTGCGGCTCGTGTTCATCCGGGGTGCAGGCCGCAGCCGCAGCAGCAGCCACCTGCGGCTCGGCGGCCTGCTGCAGCTGCGCGCTGTGGTCGTTCTGCTCCGGCTCGCCCCATAGATGGGCCGAGAAGCCGTCCCAGTGCATGTCGAACAGGTCGTCCACCTGGGCCTCACCAACGACCTCGTCAAATGCTTCAGCGGTAACCGTGGAATCGTGGCCAGCCCCGATAGACATAAGGGCAGCGTCTATCTCGCTCTCGGCCTCCCAGAGGTTCTCGAGCTCGAGCTCAAGCTCTATCGGGTCCATCACCCACAGCCCCGTAGCGTCCTCGCTGCAGGGCCCATCGGCCCTGCTGCCGCTGCTGCTGTTGGGCTGGTTCAGATCCGGATCCACCACGGCGCCTCGCACCCCATCGCTGTGCCGCGGGCTCGACGCCGCCGACGCCGCGGTGGTGGCCGGGCTGGACGCGCTTTTGCTTCGCCGGACTCCGGTTCGGGCTCAGGGTCCGGCTGCTTGCTCTTGGTCTTGGTGGTGGTGCTGGTGCGCTTCAGCAACCGGCCCCGGGTCCTGCTGCCGCCGCGCCGCTTGTCGACACTCTGCAGCTTGCTCATGTGGATCTGCCGGCTGAGGTGCGAGTTCCAGTGGTTCTTGATCTCGTTGTCTGTTCGTCCGGGGAGGTGGCTGGCGATCAGGGACCACCTGCATGCAGGCATCGGAGATACGTGTAATTAAATCGCAAGGACAATGATGAGTGAACTGCTTGTTGGGCACTTGCCGGCTCCGTATTACGCGGCACAGGCGCACAGCAAAAAGGACAAGGAAAACAGCATACGTACTGCACGAGAACCCAAGGCGACATTTCAGTTTAACCGGTGGCTACAGTGCGTGGCATCGTACGTGTTTCTTAACCTACTACTCCTAGTAACATGAGTACAGCAAACAGCATATAGTATATAGTACTCCTTGATATGATGCAACTTTTTTTTTTTTTTGAATAGGTGATATGATGCAACTTGGCAATTTATTTGGTGCAACTTATTGATCGCGCCGCTCATGACGTAGTAATCATATGCCTGCGCGTGTTTTTATGGCGCCATAATAATTTATATGCATGATTTACGGAGGACTACGGACGGCCGATCGATGGACCGTGTCGTGAGCTAGCTAGCGCAGGCTGAAATAGCTCCGTATACTGTCCAAAGCGCTTTCATCGTGACACTTGGTCGTCACAAGTTTCCAAGAACAAAAAAAAAAAAAAAAAAAATGGTAAAAGTCGATCATTGGATATTATTAAGACTGAATGAATGATGATTGGATGAATGATAGCATGATATGTTATATTGAGCGGGATTGAAAATTCTAAAGGGCTTTCAAGGCAACTGTAAGATGAATTTGCCATGCTTTTTGAAAACACTGATATTTTTTAAAAAACAAAATTATGTAGTATCGAGGATGTCAATACAGGTGGTGACAAATCATGGAGACATACATGAAATGAGCCTAGCTCATTTGGTTATGTTCCTTGTGGTATAATCTGCCCACCCGGGTTCAACTCTTCGACTTGGCACGGGTGCTCATATTTTTCCTGGATTTATTCTAGGATTTTTCACTTACTTGTAATCCACAAAAAAAAAAAAAAAAAAAAAAAAAAAAAAAAATCATGAGATGCAGCCTGTTTTCTGGATCCACACCGGTACATATCTTTGAACATGATAAAGTGCCTAGACAGAGCATTTACTTGTGCCGCTGCTTTTGGTACCCTGTCACATTGGATATTTGGACACATGCATGTAGTATTAAATATAGACTAAAAAATAACTAATTGCATAGACTGCGACTATTTTGTGAGATGAATTTTTTAAGCCTAATTAGTCCATGATTTGACAATATGGTGCTACAGTAAATATATGCTAAAGGCGGATTAATTAGGTTTAATAAATTTGTCATGCGGTTTGCTGGTGAGTTCTGAAATTTGTTTTTTATTGGTACCCAATACCCCACGCGACACCCTACGTGAGATCCAATGCGACACCCCAAAGCTTTACACACCTAGATTTAAACACTTTGGTTTGAGCCCTTAGTTTACCACATTATGCGAATTACGAAGCCAGGAGCACCGGCGGGCATATGCCATATTGCCATGCATGCACGTATACGTGGCCTCGGAAATCACACGCCACTGACTGGACAGTAGACTTCACACGCAGCACGCTCTTTTGGCTTCTGCCACACGTACGGGCAACTTCAGACACATGCAGTGAGCCAGAACCCACATTTGAATTTGAATATACGAATATGGATTCGGATATTTTTGAATACGAATACAAAATGGATGTCTCGGATTCGGATTTCTATTCGAATATTTACTCAACTCAAAATTTATATTGTTAAATTTAACATGCATTAACAAAATTTTACTACTAATTACATCGTTAAACAAAGTGAACAAAATGAAATTACACCTCAAATAATCTTCAATATCAAAGTAAAATAAATTATATTGGATATTATTGAATAAAATAATATATCAAGTGAAGAAATTCAAACAAAAATGGTAGAAAACAAATAAACATTTCAGTTTACCAATAGTATTGGATCCACAAAATTATCACAGAAGTAGAGATTAAAGCATTTGTATATACTCCCTCCGGTCATTTATCTCCATCGTTTTAGCCTTTGGTGCAATGATCAAGGAGTACTCGGTTTGCATTTAATCATCTCGGCCGAGCGCATACGAGGAGTCACAAGCAAGGAACAACCAATGTACAACAAAGGGACAATAAATGCAGGCAAATGGCAGCCAATGAACACCAAAGGGCAATAAATGTAAGCAAGTCCTAAGCTAATATGAAGGAGACTTTTGAATAAAACGTTTTTGCTTAGATGAAGGAGATAAATGAATCGAAAGCGAGTATAACATAGACAAGGATAGCACATAAAAATAATATAGTAATCAATAAATATTTAACAATATAAATATATCAATTAATCAATAAATATTATATTTATATAAATATTTATCATGAAATTATAAAATTATATAGCAAAATTTACATAAATAAACTAAGTTTCGTAAGAAGAACAAATATATAGGATTAAATAAATAAAAAAACTAAAATTCATTTAATATTTATGTATCATTAATAATTTTAAATTAATACTAAAAGTTATTTATAGATATACAATTAAATGGGTTCAATGCATTATTACTAATAATAAAATTAAATAATTAGCCACTCTTTGGAGAAATAACTTTTAATTAGGTCCATGATACCTTGTTTTCTTTGCGGAATATTGTCGAATACGGATCTAGAATCAGATAGAGAAAAACACCGAAAAACGAATTCGGATCCATCCATTTAGTATCCATAGTAGAAACAGATACAAATACGGATATCCATATTACAAGTTTTAGCGGATACGAATATTAGATAATTCGGATATCCATTTCTATTTTCCATCCCTAGTGTCTCAACTCTCGACTGATCGGCGCAGCCAATGAAACTACAAGACTTGATTTGTTGAAAGCAGCCACTTGTTGCTATAGTACTCGATACACTCCTATGTATGGAAATGAGATTTTCATCAGAGGGGCCATTTAGAGCAAGGCCAATAATATAGCCAGTTGTTGGTTGTATATAAACTTACAGGCAATCTTTCAGCTCACTTACAACCTTCTTGTTTGTCTCACAAGAAATTTCTTGGTTCTTGTGCGTAATTAAGCTGGCTATAAACTTTCACCCCCCTTCTGCTCTCTCTCCTTTCCTCTCTCATTAACCTTAGCACACAACCCACTTATAGTCTCTTATCATACTTGCTCTTGTTGTCTATGTTCACTGTTATAGTCTTCATCCAGGGATTTTTTTTAAAAAAAAATTATCGAGAAGCTTTTAAGTCTACGATGCGCCGATACGTCTGGAGGGTAGCGTATCCCGTATCTGATACGTGCTGGATACGGATACGTGCTAGATACGCGCTAGATACGTGTCCTAGGCGTGTCGTGAAAATCAGATACGTATCACCTCTGACACACGTACTCAATACGGCTGGGCTGCAATGGACACGTCAAATGGACTCCAACAGCCGGCCCACTCTCCCGTGCAGAGGCGCGCGCACACACACACACGCCACCACACCACGAGCTCTCCCACCGCGGACGTGCGTCATTGACTGCAGGTTGCAGCAGGAACATGCGTTGCCACTGCGTATTCATACCAACTAACTTAATTTTTTACTAATATATGTATACCCTCTTTTAGTTTTATTTCATACGTTTTGCATATCCTCTAAATATTCATTTATTGAACTTGCTTGCAGTTAATTTATATTTA
Organism: Hyparrhenia diplandra; assembly: GCA_015847255.1. Lineage (NCBI taxonomy): Eukaryota > Viridiplantae > Streptophyta > Magnoliopsida > Poales > Poaceae > Hyparrhenia > Hyparrhenia diplandra. Next base: position 94,693 of record JADLZK010002103.1, read on the forward strand.
GTCACTAAATATAATATTAAAAATGTTTATCTGCCGTATCCCCGTGTCATGGGTTTTTCAAAAATGATGTATCCGCCGTATCGGAAATCGTATCTGATACACGTATTCGTATCTGAGCAACCTAGGTAATAAGTACCACATGGCACTCCCTCAATTTAAGGAAACTCGCTCAATCAACTAGATTTATAATAATATCAACAATTGTATATTCAAGTAAGTTTATTATAAAAATATAATACATAATAAAATATGCATCGCAAATTAATATTTCAATTTTTTTTAAATTTGATCAAACTTGATATTTTTTAACTAGATTCCCATTCTTTGTGTAAAGGAAGAAGTACCAAGCTTTTCGGGACTGACATGCGTGGCGTGCATTGTCACCCCTTGTGTACGAAGGAACTCGCTCTTAGCGTTGATTATTATTATACTAGAATCATACCCGCGCATTGCCATGGGAATTGCGGTTGATTTGAAATGATAGTCAGCTACATATAATTAATTTTTTTGAAGCAATAAACTATTTAATGTTAGTGGATGATATGGCGCGCTGACATGCATAGCTAAATGCATGTTAGCGGATGATGTGTCTCGTCGTAACTGCATATGCTAATGAGTTTTAATTATACCGGATATATAGTGGACATGCTTAGGTGCACAATTTGCATGTCGACATAGAACTCTAGTAGGGTTTATGAATATAAGAGGTATAGATTAGGCCAGACACGCATTAGTTACCTGTTCCCGAGGCTGGCGTGGAGCTTGATGATGGTGTCCTCTTCCTCCTTGGAGATGTTCCCCCTCTTGACGTCCGCCCGAAGGTAGTTGATCCACCGCAGCCGGCAGCTCTTGCCGCAGCGGAGCAGCCCTTTGGAGTTGCAAGATAGAGCTGCTGGTAAGTCATGATGCCGCACAGGAGCAGTCTGTTGTATAGCTTGCAATGCAATTGGTTACGCACCTGCATTCTTGGGCAGCGACCTCCAGGATCCCTTGCCGTTGCCGTGCTCTGCAATGTAGTTGGCGAGTATTTGGTCCTCCTCCGCCGTCCACCTTCCACGGTTGAGCCCCACCTTCTCGCAGCACGGCGCCCTCCCCATCGCGCGCCGCCGCCGGCCGGATCCTCCCAACGACTTCTGCCCTCTCCCGCAGCTGGCTATAGCATGGTTACGTTCCCCGGCCCGGCCACGCTCGCTGCTTGCCGCGCGGAAGGGCGCCGGACCCACGCTCTCAGCTCGCAGTGCGTGTGCTGGCTAGCGAGGCCACGCCAGGGCCGGCCATAATATAGCAGCGGCGCGCGGGCCGTGTGCACCCACCCAGATGGAGTACGTACGCTAGCGGGCGGGGGGGGCCGGCCGGCGCGGCGGCCGTACGTGTGGCTGCTGGCTCGGGCAGGTGGGCGCGGCCGGCAAAGTGGGCGCCGTGGCGCAAGGCCGCCCCACCGTCCGCTGCGGCGTCCTCTCGCCAGCCACCACGTTGTCAGCGGCGCCCCCAGCGGCAGGACATACTGCAGGAAATGTACCAACACTGTGCGCATCGATCAGTAGCAACGTGGAGTGCTCGCTACTGATCGATAAAGGACCCTACCTAGTCAGATTTATTTTACCAAAAAAAGAAAAAAAGCGTGTGATTAATTTAGTTTCGTTGGCCTTGTCCTGCCCTGCCGCATCCTCGCTCCAAGGCTAGCAGCCAGCAGGCCCGCACTGTGTGATTGTGCTCAGCCAGGTCTTTGCGAGCCCGGATACTTATGATTTTCTTGCCTACACGGGGCCCACAACGTGGAGTGCCCCGCCCCTGCATTGCACGTACGGCTGGGATCTATGGCACACAAAAAATGACATGCCACTGGCCACTTGCGTGTGCATTATAAATTGTCCAGTCAATCAATCAGTCACCATTCATCATCACCGGACCTAAATCTGCACCATACTCGTGGTGCACGCGGGCGGACAGTAGCCTCGACGCGTTAGCCAGGCCGGATGTAATCCGAGTAGCCAATCACTCGCACGCCTACTGATCCGGCCGGGGCCGGTCCACTGGCACACGACGGAGCTATAACGCTGGTTGGAAAACCTCCTTTAGTCCCGGTTTTCCAACCAGGATTGGCCATCCGGAACTAAAGGTCCCCTTTTAGTCTCGGTTCTCTTAATCGGGATTAAAAGTGGACCTTTATTTCTAGTTTATGTTACCAACCGGAATTGCATGGGTATCCAGGCATTGCTTCTGGAAAGACACTTTTAATCCCGCTAGAGTGTCCAACCGGTACTAAAGTTTTTTTTTCTTTTATTTCCTTTTCCTTTTATTATGGTTTCTTTTTAATTCAATTCTTTTTTGTTCCAATTAAACTATTCGTATAGAAATTCTACGCTGCTAATGTACGTTCGTAAACACACTTAAATGTATGAAACTATATACATATCTATACAAAACAGAAGTATGCTTAGTGGGATTGCATGAATGTATGAAACTATATACATATTACAAACCATCATAGTAGTATGAAAGTATATATATACACACAAAAGCTTGAATGTCCTTGGGATTGCATTATATTAGCTCCCACCCGTCTGGCTGAGGTAATTTCGAACCATCATAGTAGTACTCGCCGGTGGGAGCTATGACCTGATCCATAAAAAATCCGCTTATGTGCTCCGAAATTGCTCTGAGCTGGTCGTCTCTCAGGACCCTTTCCCTTCTCCACATCTCCTGCAATTCGAATGAAAGCAAAAAGTATGAATATGTAAGATTATATATGAAGGCAATAATGGTAATAAATATATTATGTATATTTTCTTTGCGTACTTCTATGAACTCGTGTGGAGTTTTTCTGGCATACTCCATGAGGAACTCGATGATGTAGTATCCGCATAAGTTGTTCCCAGCTCCTTGATGTGGACACCACTGTATGAGAAAAAGATTCATCATCAAACAATGAAGCATGTTAATAATGACCTAGCTATAGCTAGTTGGTACTTACTGGGTAGGAGGTGGGTTTTAGAGGCACGATCCATTTGTGATCGTTATTGTACATATATAACAGATGCGGAGGGCAACATAAGTATGCAATTAACATTTATTTGTAAATACAATATATACCACACCAACACTTTGTTGTTGAGGGATTTCTTCCTCAGCATTTTCATCTAAGCCATGCAAATTCAAATATATTGATTCATCATCTATCAGATCTTCGTTGCCACATTCAGCGCCTTCTTGGATAATTTTCATCATTTGTTCATTGAAGTCGTCGTCGTTCCTCGAATAATTGTCCATTTCAAATTGGTCTATATATACAAC
>JADLZK010002104.1:0-13597 GCA_015847255.1 Hyparrhenia diplandra
CCTTCTCCTTGTTGTGGCACTCTCGAATCTCTCAATATATGTGGTATTTTTGGATCCTCACTAAGGCATATGTGATGAATGCCCTTGAAAACATCCTACTTCTAATAAAAGCTTTATCCGGAGTTTAAGGTATGTCAAGGATGTAGCATACTTACCTTGCATATGTTGCAACGTTAAAGCCAGAGCAATGGAGGGGAATGTCATACTCTTAGATCAAGATGTGCATGTGTGTGGATAATATGGTGGCTATCCTAATTCTACTATGCTCTTGTAGACTTCTCTCTTTTTGATAGATGAAACACTTTTGCAAGAAAGGTCATGAGCTATCTTTATTATTTTCTTTCTTTTCTTCTCTCTTTTTTTTTGTATAGAGAGGCGGGCATCTAAGTACCCATTGTTTTCATTTCGGACACTTGTCCATTTTTTCAACTCTCTCTTTCCCTCTTTTTTTTTCTATACTATTTTTGCATAGCCCATGCCTTGCTTTGCAATTATAACAAGACTTTGAATTTAGAGAGATCAAAAACTGGAGCATATAATGATTCCTATAATATTTTTGGTTCTATCCCCAGAGTAAGGGTAGAGTTTTTGATGGAAAAAGCATGTTTTTGCATACTCTCAGGGTAAGAGCAGCATATATATATATATGTGGGTGCAAGTGGTCTTGATCTTGAGAGCATGATAAACCTCTCAACAAAGCTCACAAGGATTTGACAAAGCTCAACACAAAACAAATAGCTTATGGCTGTTTTTTCAATATTCCTATCATGGCTCTAGTGGGATATAGCAATTACCACAACGGAGAAGTGTAACTATCAATTTTAATATTTTTGAAATAAATTCTCCAGCAAAAAGATATCAAGAATCAGGTTCCCATTATTCTACTATCTCACATTCTACAACAACTTAAGTAACATGGGTTCCCTAACAAATTAAGTTCCCAACAAAGAATTGGTTCAACCATGAAAAAGTATTATGTGAGTCTAACTTTGAACAATGCATATCAACCTCTTTCTTTTTATTTTTATGTTGAATCATAAGCATGTTAGCAAGATATTCGAAAACTGATGAAATAGAGGCCAAAATATGGATGAATAGAAAGCTTAGAAAGCAAACCGAGGGGTGGACGAAGATGGAGGCGTGGTGATGAGGTGGCCTAGCGGTCGCCAGGACTGTTTCTGGCGGCCGCCAGAGCCCTGTGGATCTACGCGTCGAGCTTCTTCGTGTGTGATCCTCGTTCCGTATCTTTCTGTTTGCTCTGCTTTTCGGGTTCAGTTTCGTTGTTCACGATGTTCGTACTGTCTCCCCCACACTATCTTTTATTATCCTTCATTCAAAAACATGGTGGAGACAAGAAAACATGTACGAAAACATAGAGACAATATTTGAGACAATGGATCAACTTTATTATTAAGAGCACTCTTTATTCATTACAAGCAAACCAATACTAAGCAAGCTGAATTACTAAAGCAAACCTAATTTTAATCTAAGCAAACCAAACGACTAGCTAAGCGAGTGCTCTTATAGATCGAGCTTACTAAGGCTTCCTAATTAGCCTGTCAACAATCTTTTCAAGAGAACCAATTCTCTTGGCTAATTCAGTGTTCTTTTCTTCGACCTTCCTCTCTAAGACGCCCAGGCCCCTAGTTGTAGCGCTCCAATTCTGATGTTCCGTGTCTAGGAAACTCTTCACATCAGCATACTCTGCACGTAGCTCTGTCATAGTCATCTTGCCATAGCGTGGCCTAGCCATGCGCTCTGCTGCCTCCTGGGGTTGGACGAATCTCACTTGCTCTGGCTTGGCGCGCACACCATCAATGGAGACACGAGGATGCGAGTAGTTTAGTCGTCGGATGTTGTTGAAACGGTCCTTCTTGACGCCGGTGAGCGTCTCATTGGGACCGGGAGGAAGAAGCGTAGTGCCCTCCAGCACTTGGATCTTGTTCTTCTTCATGTCCTCCTCACGCCGAGCAGCAAGGAAGCGTCTAGCAAGGAGAGTGGCTTGCGAAGGTTTAGATGGTGGTGGTGGTGGAATCATGGCAAGAGGCTTAGGTTCATAGGAAACGAGAGCTTGGGAGCTTGGCAGCGATGGTGGCGACGAGGAAGAAGGTGGTGGCGCCACCTTGGAAGGGTCGTAGACGACCATGCGAGTATCGGTGTTCACCATGGTGGAAAGTATGGGTGCTGGTCGTCATTCTTTGGAGGATGGATGAGATGAGATTGAAGATTCATGGGGCTTGTTTATATAGTCCGGTTATCTTGGATGGGAGGTTAGGGTTTCGCGACGTAAACCTATCTAAATGGCTCCAAAAAAAGTGCGGGATTCTAACAGGTATGTTCTAGAATGCAGGCAGAAGGAAATTAGACACGAGGGGAGACAGGGAGGCGGCGGTCGCCAGGACTGTTCCTGGCGGCCGCCAGAGTCCTGCTGGACTACGGCTCGCTCTTTTTCTCTCGGTCTGATACTCCTATTCTTAGCCCAATGCCCGTACTTTTGGCCCATAAAACAGATTCTAAGTAAACTAAGCCTCATGGTTAGGAAAAATTATAAACTCTACTACATCTAATTCCTCAGGCTTATTGGGCTCATAGAAAATTTTAAGACGTTGGCCATTTACCTTGAATAACTTACCTTCGTGATCCTGAAGAGTGACTGCTCCATGTGACAATGAGTTCACCACCTTGAAGGGTCCTTCCCATTTACTTCGAAGTTTTCCATGCCCGAATAATTTAACCCTGGAATTAAAAAGTAGTACCTGATCTCCTGGAGTGAAAGTCTTCTTCTTAATCTTCTTGTCATGCCACTTCTTTGTTCTTTCTTTGTAGATCTTGGCATTATGATAAGCTTTTTCTCTCCATTCATCCAGCTTTGATAGTTGCATCTTCCTCTTTACTCCTGCGGCTTCAAAATCCATATTCCACCTTTTGATTGCCCAATGAGCTTTGAACTCTAGCTCAACAGGCAAGTGACAGGTCTTGCCGTAGACAAGTTGATATGGTGTCATTTCAATTGGTGTCTTGTAGGCTATCCTGTATGCCCATAATGCTTCTGGAAGTCTATCCTTCCATTTTGTTCCCATCTCGTTCACCGTCTTCTGCAGAATATTCTTGATTTGTTTATTTGAAGTCTCTGCTTGCCCACTTGTTTGAGGGCGGTAAGCTGCGGCAATATTGTGACAAACTCCATGCTTCGCCAAATAGTGTTGGAATCGTTTATCAATGAAGTGGGATCCTCCGTCACTAATCACCATTCGTGGCACTCCAAATCTTGGGAATATAGTTTCTGCAAACATCTTTATTGAGCTACTGCTATCTGCAGATCTGCACGGCATAGCTTCAACCCATTTTGAAACGTAATCAACTGCCACCAAGATGTGTTCATAACTTTCAGATTTTGGAAACGGTCCCATGTAGTCAATTCCCCAGACATCAAAGAGCTCTATCTGAAGATTGGTTGTTAGAGGCATAGCATCTCTTGCATTGATATTCCCGTGCCTCTGACAAGCTCCACACCTTCGGATGAAATCTTTTGTGTCTTGATACATGGTTGGCCAGAAAAATCCTGCTTGCCAAATTTTTGCATGTGTTCTGAATGCCCCATAATGTCCTCCATATGGTGATGAGTGGCATCTTTCAATGATCTGAAGTCCTTCTTCTGTTGGCACACATCTCCTGAGTAGCCCGTCAGAGCAAACTCTGAAGAGGTATGGCTCATCCCACAGGTGGTGACGACTCTCTTACATAAGCTTCTTCTTATCTGCTCCTGGTGCTACATATCCTGCAACCATAAAATTAACAAGATCTGCATACCAGGGATCGGTATGGGTTATCCGATAGAACATATCGTCCCCCCGAAAGTGAGTCATTAATGGGCAATTCATGTGGTTTTTCAAAATGCATTCTAGACAAATGATCAGCAACAGAATTCTCTACTCCCTTTTTATCTTTAATTTCTAAATCAAACTCTTGGAGCAACAAAATCCATCTTATCAAATGAGGTTTAGCATCTTTCTTGGTGAGCAAGTATTTCAAAGCAGCATGATCAGTGTAAACAATTACTTTAGCTCCTACCAAGTAAGACCTAAACTTATCAATAGCATAAACAACTGCTAGCAACTCTTTTTCAGTGGTAGCATAACTAAGTTGTGGCCCAGTCAAAGTTTTACTAGCATATGCAATGGCATGATGCTTCTTGTCCTTAGTTTGCCCTAACACTGCCCCCACAGCATAGTCACTGGCATCACACATAATTTCAAAAGGCAAAGACCAATCAGGGGGTTGGATGATTGGTGCAGAAATGAGAGCCTTTTTCAAAGTTTCAAAAGCTTCTAGACAAGCATCATCAAAAACAAAGGGAGCATCCTTGGCTAACACACTGGTGAGTGGTCTAGCAATTCATGAAAAATCTTTTATGAATCTACGATAAAAACTAGCATGGCCAAGAAAACTTCTTATCCCTTTGATATTCATAGGGGGAGGTAATTGTTCTATAACTTCTATTTTTGCTTTGTCTACCTCTATTCCCCTTTCTGAAATTAAGTGTCCAAGCACTATTCCTTCTCTAACCATAAAATGGCACTTTTCCCAATTAAGGACTAAGTGCTTTTCCTCACATCTTTGCAAAACCTTATCTAAGTTTTCTAGACAATCATCAAAAGTTTTTCCATAAACAGAAAAATCATCCATGAAAACTTCCATAATCTCTTCAATGTTTTTAGAAAATATAGACATCATGCATCTTTGAAAAGAAGCAGGTGCATTACATAACCCAAAAGACATTCTTCTATAAGCATAAGTTCCATATGGGCATGTAAAAGTGGTTTTGCTCTGGTCACTGGGATGGATTGGGATTTGGTGATACCCAGAATATCCATCAAGGAAACAAAAGTAAGAGTGGTTTGCCAATCGCTCTAACATCTCATCAATGAAAGGCAATGGAAAGTGATCTTTCTTTGTGGCCTTGTTTAGTTTTCTATAGTCTATGCACATTCGCCATCCCGTGATGGTTCTCTGAGGAATTAATTCATCCTTGTCATTTTTGACAACTGTCATGCCTCCCTTTTTAGGCACAACTTGCACAGGGCTCACCCACTCGCTATGTGGCACAGGATATATAATCCCGGCGTGTAACAACTTAAGCACGTCCTTTTTAACTACCTCTCTCATCGCATTATTGAGTCTACGTTGGGGCTCTATAGATGGGGGAACATCTGGATCTGTAGGGATGCGATGAGTGCAAAGGGCAGGACTAATTCCTTTAAGGTCTTCGAGTGAATAGCCCAAGGCTGAGCGATGATTTTCTAGGACAGTCATCAGCCTAAGAGTCTGCTCTGGAGTGAGTTTATCACTTATGATCACAGGAGACTCTGGATCTTTGTTGAGGAAAGCATATGTGCGGCCTGGTGGTAAAGGTTTAAGCTCAATAGGAGGTCTAGGTGGGTTCTCAAATTCATCTAAAGGTTCTGAAGTGGTAGGATTCTCATCCTCCTCTTCAATGAAGAACTCTGAATCGTCCTCATAGCTAGACTCCACAAAATGTTCTATAGAAGCCTCTTTAACTTCCTCCATTGGATCTGGTTCTAGACAAGACTCGGTTTTAGCATGGACGGCTTGGATGATAGGTAATGAGAGTCTAAGATCCTTGCCTAGCCGAATGTCTAGTTCTCCGGTTTGTCCTTCTGTAATAAGCCTTTCTATGGGTTGTCCTATCAACAGGTCAAACTCCATGATATCAAAGATATGAAAGCTAAGATGTACCATGGTGCCATTAACCTGGATTGGTATGACATAAAGAATTCCTGAGCTTTGGATAATTTGTCCTGAAGGGCTTTGTAGCAATTTTGTTGTGGGGCTCAATGGCATGTTTTTGAGAAGTTCATGAGCAAAGGATAATGCCATGATATATACTCCCACGACTGGATTATAAAGGGCATCAAAAGTGTCCTTATCAATTTGGCAATGAATAGGTACAGAACGGATCACATCAGAGGAAAGCTCTGATTCTTCTAACCATTCGCTACTTATGATTGAGACAAGCTCTTCTGTGGTCCCTTGTAAATGAGATTGGTCAGAAGGCTAAAACATCACACTTACTTTTTATTATAGTATGGAAATGCATTCATTTTCTTTGCATCGATTTTGATCTTTTGTGATGTTTTAGCCTTCTGAGGTTTCATCTCAATTCGATATCTCGAGGTGTTTCCATAATCGGAGAAGAGATCATCCTCGATATCGAGTAAGAAATCAGAGATCGGAGTGACCTCTGGCTCTAATGGTTCTAGATCAGCTGGTGGTTGTAAGAGATTTGGAATGAAATCAGTTTTAGCTAATCCTTCTTCTTCTTCTATTTCTAAGTGTTTCTCTACAGTTGGATCATCATCTTTGTTTTCCACTATTTTGTTTAAGACAGCTATGGCTTCGGGGATTGTGAGATGAATAAAGGATCCATTTGCAGAGGTGTTCAGGTATTTTCTAGATTTTCTATTCAGACCAACATAAAAATGTTGAATTAAAACATGGTCTGCTATGGCTAGATTAGGTCCTGATTTGGAAAGAAGATCAAAACGCTCCCAGTAGGCACTCAAAGATTCATTATCCTTCTGTTTAGAGGATAGGATCGAGAGCCTGAAGTCGACTACTTTGGACACGGGGTAAAAGTCTGCACAAAAGTCAGTCAAACAAGTTCCCCAGTCACCTCCCATCTTCTCTTTGTTTCTATCATACCACTGGCGAGGTTTCCCTTTCAAAGAGAATGGAAATAGCTTCCAGCGGATGGTTTCATTTGACATGCCTTCAATATGGAGGCAGTCACATGTCTCCTCGAAAGCTTGGAGATGAAGGAAAGGGTTTTCATCTATTTCTCCTGAGAATGTATGATTTTGGACCATCTCTATTAACCTAGGATGAAACTCATAGGTCTCAGTATGGATAGGTTTAGAAGATGAAACAGGCCTATAAGTTCGCTCCGTGGGTGCCAAGAATTTGTAGAGGGGGTGGTATCCATTTGGATAGTGGCCAAAAGATAAAAAAAAGAAAATCTACACTAAGATAATGATACAAGATTTAGTTATGCTCACGTGTTCAGCAACCGTTCTCCCTGGCAACGGCGCCAGAAATGCTTGTTGGTAAAAGTTAACCCACAGAAATATAATTTGTATAATCCGCAAGCGAATGGATACCAGTGACCACTTCACCTGGGAGAGGGTTTGAATATCGAATCCATAGGGAGAATGGTGTGAGAATGGTGAGGCTAACTAAATCCCTGAGAAGGTAACAAGGACTGGAGATTTATAAAGGATGAGAAGATGTCTATGGTTGTCTAGTTTATATCCTTATAAGCCTTGAAGATATTTCTTAATGGGGACGTACTCAAAGAAAAGACACTAACAGAGAGTGCAATCCTCCAGCAACAGGGTCCTGCTTGGCCTATCCAACGGGAGGTGGAATACAAAGGAATAACGCGGCTATAAGTCACCTACGTTAACTACCACACTCCGGAAGGTAGGGTGCATCTACGAGCTATCTAGTCCAAACACCACACTTGCACTAGGGGTAGCAACTTCAACTCAAGAGCGACAAGAATCGAAGTACTCTAATAAAAGAGTCGTAAACCGAAAGAAAATATAGACAAGATAACTTACTCAAATATAAGGTTGATCCACCGTAGAAGTCTCAGGATCAGGTTCCAATGGAACACTATCCCGGAGGTACAAGCGTAGAGGAGTCACCGACAGGTCCGGCGCTTCCCCTTCTTCTCCTCCACCCACTCTTTAGTCTCAAACAAGACTAGATCTAGTTGCTCTCTTGGGAACTACAAATCTAATCTCTCAACTTGCTAACTATCTCACTCAACTTGATCTAAGATCTTCTTCTAATTGGAGAGGTAGGGTTTAGGCTGTTGATCAAAAGCTGAGTCTGATGAATAATGAATTCATGCCCTAGCCAGGGGGCAGGGGGTCTCCTTATATAGCCCTGGGCGATGCACGAGGGCCCTTGGATCAAACCGACCTTGAACAACGGTGTAGATTCAACCTTAATGGCGGTTAGAAACCGACATAAGAAGCAGAGGCTGACAGGTGGTGCCCACCTGGCGGTCGCCAGAGCCATTCCTGGCGGCCGCTAGGACCCTATGACATGTGGGTCCCAGCCTCCTGGTGGTGTCTTCTGGTGTCTTCTAGAATGTTTTGCTTCGGATTTTGGATTGGATTTCGTCACGGGTAAGTCTTCTCATCGTATGGGGTGCAAACTCTGGGCTTTTACCTGGTTTTACCTATTAAGTCCCTGAAAAGATATAAATCACCAAAACTTGTGGAACTATGTCAGTAAAGCCCCTAGTCTATGTAAATATTCATTTTATACCCTTATTTCATGTTTAGTTGAGTAATAAATATATAGCTTAAGAAGTGTCAACAGTGGTGAGCCCGTGATAGAAGGTCTGCATCAAAAGCCAGTCCTCCATCCCATGATGAGGACACTCTGAGATTAGATCTTAAAAGTGCTCCCAAGCTTCAGGGAACGACTCATCATGTTGTTGCTGAAAGCTTGAAATCTTCCCACGCAAGGCATTCGTCTTGCCAGTAGGAAAGAACTTGGCGAGGAACTCGGTTGAACAACAGTCCCAAGTGGTGTGCTTTGCTTTGTTGGTGTAGAACCACTACTTAGCCTTTCCAAGCAGCGAGAATGGGAATAGGCAAAGCAGAGTGGCATCATGTGTCACTCCTTTGATGGTGAAGGTGCTGCATATCTCCAGAAAGTGCTCAAGATGTGCACTTGCATCTTCATGTGCCTTCCCACAAAACTGAATAGACTGCGCCATTGTAATGAGTGCAGGCTGGAGCTTGAAACCATTCTCTCCAACATCAACTGTAGGTCCAGTGCGGATGTTGCTAGTGGTCGGAGCAGAGAACTTGCGCAGACTCTTGTTAGCCATAGCTTCAAAGTCAGATGCTAAGCTTCTCTTCGAATGTTGTTCTTTGTCGGAGCTTTCTTCTTGTTGTGCTTTTCTGAGCTTTTCTCTTTGTCTTTTTAATAACTTTTCTGGATCACTAAGAAAATTCTCTGGCAGATTAGCACTTTGCATACATTAACCTGAAATAAAAAGATCAAAAATAAAAGAAACAAAAGGGTGAAGCTGTTGTGAGTAGAGGATTATTGGTTAACTAATTCCATACGTATGAGCTATTCTAGTGCTACCTAAGATTCCTAAGTTTAGAAACCTTTGCTACCTAAGTTTAGAAACCTTCCCCAACAACGGCGCCAGAAATGCTTGTTGACACTACTTAACGACATCACTAATATAGCATGGCGCCGTTGACTCATACTATAAAAGCAATGATCCCCAAGCAGTGCTGGTATTATAACAATTACTAAGCCACTATAAACTAGTCCAAGATATCCTATACTTCTAGTAAAGAAGGTTGCTCATTCCTATCTTATGCAACTAGAAAGTATAACATGGCATAAAATAATGGGACTAGGCGGGAAAAAATACGTAAGATAAAGAATTATGAACTAAAAACTCGCAAGCGGACAGAATAATAAATACCATTGTAGCAATTAAAGTAAGAGTAAGAGTGTTGAATCCACTAGGAAGGTAAATGTAACTAGATATGCGTAACACTAATAATGTCCTTATGTATGGAATGTCTATAACCAATAATAAATAATGCTCTCTACTCAACAACAGGGTTAATGTCACATAAAATAATAAAGATAATAATAAAGGTATATCTGATAAATGCTCAATAAAGATAAATGATAAATGCAAAGATCAAGCCATCATGAAATAATAATAAAGTTCAATCAGATTATTCTATTCTAAGGACTAACATGGGGTAGTATAAGGAAAACTTATTAGTAACTATCATCACATGCTATTGCTAAACTCTAATGTGCAAACATGTAGCTATCATAATTAGTAACTACTACTTCATAACAAACTCAAGGGTCATCAACTAGGAAGGATTCAATAATGAGATCTTCACCTTCTTTGCGACACACAACCTACCATTAACTATATAGCGAGGGAGGACTACAAAGGACTCAATAAGGCTGTTACCCCTACGATCTACCCCACATCTCGGTATATACCGGGCATTTGCAGATATAACATATATAAGCACCACACCTACATAAGTTATAACACCTATCTTGCATGTTACAAAATAAGGGCTATACAATCCTAAGCATGCAATCCATAATAAATAACTAACTCTACTAGACATATTAAAGCAAACAATAAACAATGCAAATGATAATATAAAGAACATAAAGAACAATATCATAGATGAACAATGAGTAATTGAATATATATTGAGGATATAACAATGTAGCTATGAACACCTTGATAGAATCTGAAGCTCAAGCCTTCCTAGACTTGGATCTCCTTCTATTATACTACGTAGCTAAATCTCTCTAGAACTAGAACTAAGCTAAAGAACTATGGTGTATGGCTCTGGACTTTGATCTCTAGAACTCTCTCTTTAACTGATTGTTGAGAATGAATTAGGGTTTCAGGGGGGAGCCCTGCCCTTTCTTTTATAGCCCCATAGGATCAATCACAGCCCTCGGATCAAACCGACTTCATTGGACGGTCAAGATCTACTCCATAGGTCGGTTGTAGGAAGGTTCCAGAAGCAGGACACATGGATCAACCACAGGGTGCCGCACGGCCCCACATGTCAGCATGTGGGCCCCGGCCTTCGCGAGTTGTCTTCTTTTGTCCTTTAGACCCTTGGAATTTATACTAATCACCTTGACTCGGTCCTTTTCTTTTGTTTCTTCATTTCTTCTCTTTTCTCTCTGATTTTCCGGTGTTTTCCAGAGTTCACCTGCAAAACTTTAGTAGACACAAAACTTGTGGAAATCATTAGTATAAACCTTATCTTCTATAGTTCTAGTTCTAAATATTCTATCATTTCATGCTAGAAAGTTGACAATAACTACCATCAACAACGAGACGTATCAGAACTTCCTCATGGATGCAGATAATATGATGATGAGGATGAGATAGCTGCGGCCGAGCTGGTCTGGGGAAAGGAGCCTACATAGGTTAATCAGCGCTGGATGAGGCAGCACAAGGGGACATATGACTTTGACGTCTCCAAATCTGATAAGCTTTTTGAGCTGTTGGTCAAGGAAGGACGCGTCAAGTTACCAGAGAATCATCCTATGCGGCGACCTAAAGGAGTGAAGGACAAGAAATACTGTGGTTTCCATGACACCAACTCTCACTCCATCAACGATTGCCGAATGTTCAGAGTGCGTATCCAGAGAGCTATCCAAGAGGGACACCTGAAGTTCGATGGCAAGATGAAGGTTGATGGTCAGCCTTTCCCGCAGAATATGATCTCCTTCTCTGTATGTATGGTTTCTGCTAGTGATCCCAAGAACAAGGGCAAGGTGAAGGTGCTAACTTCTGATAGAGCAAGACAGAGTGGCTCGGTTGATCCTAATCGGCAAGTCACCAGTGAGGAGCTGTAGCAGAGGGTTCGGTTCCAGAATAGCCGAACAGAGAAAGGCGAGTCTTCTAAGCCCAAGCCCAGAGTTACTTCACGCATACTGCTAAACAAGTGGCAAAGGGAGCAGGAGAAGCAGTACAGCAGAGATCAACAGCTTGTTGAGGAGCAGTAGCGGTACGAGGATGAAATGTACTTTCGGGAACGTGAAGAATACAGGAAAGAACAGGAGCGTTCTCATTGGGATTGTGCCTTCTTTAGGCATTGTTGGAATGAAGGCTTGAAGCTGCTAGCCAAGAATAATTGTCCTGAATGCAGTGACCAGTACTTTGAGTATAGACAAACTCGAGCCAACCGCCATCCCGTCCAAGAAAGACTTGGAATTCATTTTCCCGAGGACGATCGGCGCTTAAAAATGAATGACTTTGAAGATCATCTTGGCAAGAGGTATGCAGATCAAGCGTGGGCTGATTATGAAGCAGATGACGAAGAAGAAGATCTTCAAGAGTATGTGTGGCAGAAGGGACAGTGGTGCCCTCTAGGATTGAGGAAGAGTCCGAAGAGGAGAGTCCAACGCTTGAGGAATAAGGAGCTCAAAGAAGCAGCAGCCGAAAGGAAGAAAGTGTGGCGTCCTAAGAAGAAACACGATAGTTCTGGTCATTCAACTGATGTGGGCATGGTTTTTTACCTTCCAGCAGAGTTCATGGCCCCTGCAGATCAGGATATCCAAGAAGAAGATATCCGAGAGGAAGACTATTCTGATTTTGATGATAAGGAGTATCTAGATCTTATGTGTCAATTGGCTCTGACAAGACAGGCAGTGTTTGACAGACCCAGGAAGCACAATCACTTGAAACCTCTCTACTTGAAGGGTTATGTCAATAGGAAACCTCTAACAAAGATGTTTGTAGATGGAGGAGCCGCTATAAATGTCATGCCCTACACCACTTTCAGAAAGCTAGAGATGACTGAGGAGGATTTGCTAAAAACAGACATGGTGCTCAGAGACTTTGCTGGCAATCCTTCAGACACTCATGGAGCCATACACGTTGAATTGATGATCGGCTTGAAGACATTGATCACTATATTCTTTGTCATTGATGGCAAGGGGGCATACAGTTTACTCCTTGGAAGGGATTGGATCCATGCTAACTACTGTGTTCCCTCCACTATGCACCAAGTCCTTATCCAGTGGAATGGTGATGATGTTGAGATCGTTCAGGCCGACAACTCTATGAGTGTCGCTGCCGCTGAGCCTGCTTTTTGGGAATATGATGGCGTGGAATGCTTTACTGGTCATGATTGGGAAGAAGGAGCTCCTGTCAACGTCTACAACCGGGATCAACAGCCGATCCAAGCAGTCGGCTCTCATAGCAATTTTTAATGGGTAACCCGATCGATGGCAACAAGGGGAAACTAGGGCACGGTTTCATGTCGGCCGACAAGTTAGAAGAAATATACATTAGTGATGGAGACAAACCAAGGCCGACATACATCAGTGCCCAGCTTGATTAGGAGTTCAGGTTAAAATTGATAAATCTTCTCAAGGAGTTCAAAGATTGTTTTGCTTGGGATTATTCAGAGATGCCTGGATTGGATCACTCTATTGTTGAACATCGATTGCCCATCAAGCCAGGGTATTGTCCTTATAAACAACGTCCCCAAAAGATATTCAAGGAGGAGGTATTGGCCGACGTGAAGAAAGAAATTGAAAGATTATTAGAAGCAAACTTCATTCGGCCATGTAGATATGCAGAGTGGATTTCAAGCATCGTTCCCGTTTACAAGAAGAATGGAAAGATGAGGGTTTGTATAGATTTCAGAGATCTTAACAAAGCCACACCTATGGATGGATACCCAATGTCGGTTGCCGATTTGTTAGTGGATGCCGCAGCTGGGCACGAGGTTATCAGCTTCATGGATGGGAACGCTGGATACAACCAGATCTTTATGGCCATCGAAGATATTTCAAAGATAGCTTTTAGATGTCCTGGCCATATTGGTTTGTTTGAGTGGATTGTCATGACATTTGGTTTAAAAAACACCGATGCAACTTACCAGAGGGCCATGAATTATATTTTTCATGAGTTGATCGGCAAAATTGTGGAGATCTACATTGATGACATTGTGGTCAAGTCAAA
>JADLZK010002105.1:0-20000 GCA_015847255.1 Hyparrhenia diplandra
CCGATGCCGTCGAACATCTGATGGTTCATGGCCAGACCAAGCGAAAGCCCGCTTGAACCTCGTCACTGCGCATCAATTAACCCCGTCGAATCAACAGAATTATTTATTCACCAAAAAAAAAAAAAACTTTGAACAAGAAGGTTGTACTTGTTAGATCAGGTGAGTACTACAGGACATGTCACATGTGTAAAAAGTATGGACCAAATTTAATCTGTTTTTTAAAATGAACGAAAACCTGACATAGTTTTCATTTTTGTAAACAAAGAAATACTATAGAAAGAGACCCGAGAAAATAAATAAAACTCTGTTTTTATATTTTTTTAGACAGAGGTAAAATGGTCTTTTTTAGGTGTCACTCAACACCATTACGTTCTGAAACTGACGGAAGGCCAAAGAAGAGATAAAGTTTTATTTGGAGGCCAAATAGGCAAGTTTAAAGAAAAAAGACCAAAAAAGCAAGATGAAGTTTTCGAGGCCAAAATAGGCAATTCTCCCTTGGTTGTTTCCCCTCATGAGAGGTCATGTTTCCCTAAAAATCTTGGTGGCTATATATATAATCACCTTTTCTTTGTCTCTTTTGAAAGAAATTTGAAAAATAATCTTACGACCAGTGTGATGTGTGTTCCTGCGAACCGGAATCTTACAACCAGCGTGATGTGTGTTCCTGCGAACCGGAATCTTACGACCAGCGTGATGTGTGTTCCTGCGAACCGGTGGTTTCGGGCCTAGCCGTGACGAAGGACACCGGACGCGGACGGTGTAGTGTGTTCAGTGTTGATGTGACCGGTAGTTGGATCTTGCATTGCTTGCTCACGGGTAGTTGTGGGAATTGGGATTATGACCTGTACTTAAATACATACTAAATCCGTCTAAATTGTAGTTCGTTTGATTTTTCAACCCCAACTTTGACCGTTCATTTATTCAAAAATTTTGTGCAAAATATCACTTCTTTTTGTTATGGCTTGCTTTATTAACATATGATATTTAAAAATGACTTAAATTTGTTGTTTTTGTGTAAATTTTTTGAATAAGACAAGTAATAAACTTTGATAAAAAGTTAAATAAAACTATAATTAAAATCTGGCGAAGCATTCACACCGCTATATCACGTGAGCCAAACCACATCACTCGAGCTTTAGGCGACCAATCGCTATGTACACGCGCAGCGTCACGGCAGCGATTGACTCTGCTTTGTTCTCGCCGTAAAGTCCATTTGAGGTGGTAACAAAATGGACATGGTTCGGTCACTGTTCAGCAAAGTCAAATACACAAAATTGATTCTCATCTAGCAGGTAAGAGGTTCAAAAGCTACACCATACAGTGGCTGCTGGAGCCGCGGCAGCTGCAGCATCCCAGACACCATCAGCAGGAGGAGCTGAATTTCACGCCAAATTGTAAGGGCCACAGGTGTTTGTGAAACAAAACAAGTAAAATGTGAACAAACATTACCTACAATGATTTAACAACTGAAAGGCCTAATTCAATTACAAGATTCCCGCTTCACTCCAGGGTAACCATTGTAATAAAAAATATTTACGGAAATAGTTCCACATTTGTAATAAAAAATATTCTGTCCAGTAGCCTTTTTCTATTTATATTAAAGACACATAACATTACTTCTTCAACTATCAATAAATTAACAGAGACAAACTAAGAATTGGGAATTACACACCTTTATAATCTTCAAGTGTCATATGATTCATCTTATGGTTTGTAGTTGCAGTAGGAAACATGGCCTCTGCTGCTATACTGACTCCATCTTATTTCAATCAATCAAAAATTAGCAAAGTTTCCAAATCATTACAATATTATTTATTTGTGAAAATGCAGCTATGTAGTACAATTTTAGAGGAATTGTATACCTGAATGGAACTTCAACCAATCCGTGCATACATTAATGCTTCAAACAGTTTCTGGGAGCAAACTACAACGGTTGTCAATAATTACCAGCTTTGCTAAGCTAAATGCAGATTCAGATGCGACGGTAGATGCTGAACACTTAGGGATGTCTCGTGCCATTAGAGAAATGATGATATTTGACCATGCAACTTCCACCATGTAAGGATGTCAAATACATCAATACCCCATTTCAGGATGAGGATCATCAAGGTACACTCTAGTTCTGACTTGTGTTGACTTGAGTAACCTCCATGATAAACCTTGATAAACCTAGCCTGGTATTGCAGATGAGCCCATTGACGATTGCAATAAATTAGGGTCAGCCTCAAAACTTCTTACTTGCATAGCAAATAACAAGGTGAAGATTGTGTCACTTCACCGGTCATCAAAACAATTCACCCAAACTTTTCTTTGACAGCTTCAATCTTAGTCTAGCCTCAAACTCGCTATAAAGTAATCCAAAGTAGTATTCAACAGCCTTCAACTTGTAACGAGGGATCAAAAAAAATGGTGGCAAAAAATCAATAACTTATTTGTAATTTCAATATTTTCTCGTAAACTTTTCTATATTGGCTTTGCCATATCAGCAATAAAGCTGTTGTCACTAAGCCCCCATTCCCTCAAAAAGGGATAGTTATGGCAAAACAATCATATGGCTAAGTCGCCAATGACTTTGTTTTGGTCAAACTTTTGGAAGATCTTCCTTAGGTGTACCACCAATCCTTCTTCTTTGAAGAACTAAGCACTGGGCATACTTTTATGTGATACTTTTGCGACTAGTGCCCATTCTGTTACCACAGCCACAAACTGTCCATTGCAATGTTTGCATACCATTCACATAATTGTCTACAAGTTTGAGTGTGAATTCATTCCAGACCTTTGACCAAAACTTTATTGAGAAGACAATGTTCTGAATTACCCCTCTTCTTCTAGAACAATTAAGTCTACATCACTGCTAAAAATAAAAAGAAGATGTGGAATATTAGCATTTTCTACAAAATGACATATTACAAGAAACACAGAGAACAGCATTGCATATTACTGGACTAGTATCATGCCTTGATTTGATTTAAATATTTTAGGAAAAAAAGCATATTAATGAGAAATATGTAAAAAAGAAGTCTTACTTAGTATCATGGCTTCCTTCAGATTGTTCATCTAGCGCATTATCTTGATCGACAGCTATTATTGGTACCCGTTGTTTCGTGTGGAACTCCTAGAACTATTGGGACCTGTACTCCCTCGGCGACCACTGCATTTTGAGAACATGTTGATCAGCTGTTGTGCTATTACCAAAATGCAAACCAAACCTTTTCCATTGAAAATGAAGACTCACAAAAGGAAATTCAGAGGTTCGGGAGCAGTCACCTTGAAACCTTATTAAGCCCTTCTCGGTGCAGGATCGCAAAGACGCACGGGTTGGGAGACCTGCCGCCTTTCGCCCGATGCAACGCAAAACGATGGACTGAGATTGGCGGCGGCAAGCGCCAATGGTGAAGAGGCAAACCCTAAGCTTTCAATTGGATTCATTTAGCGTGGCGGTGGTACGCTTATATAGTCGGGTAGACGACCTGCGGGATACGATCACGCTCTAAAACCGCTTAGGACTGTAGCTGTTGCATTATTCGTTTAGAACTCTGCGAAACAAAAAGACCATAAACTAAACTGTAAAGAAGACCGCGACACCCACAAGGCGAAAGAGCCGGAGCAAATAACCATTCACGCCAAGATAATGTATGCCAATTTGGGCCACGCCCCTGCGAGGCGAGGCGAAGTAGAGCGAGCGCCACAAGGTGAAGTTTCTTCTCCTTCACACTAGACTTGAGAAGATGAGAACCACTTTCCTATTTAAGTTGGTTCATCCACCTTCCACCAAAGGCATACCACTTCCTATTTAAGTTTTTCTAGAATTTCGATTTGTTATTGGGACAAGCCTATAAATTCAACAATCCCTGCACCGCATCTCAAAATACCCGCTTAGAAATTTGTCCGTTTCTCGCCATCGCTTGATATACTAGTGTTTCACAGAGACCGCTAAAAGTTGAACTTCCGATAGAAACTCAAGCTACACTTATTCACAACTTGAACAATGGACTACGTTTGAATTGGGTAAAGTTTTGTGTGCACAAGCTTTGCTCAAAGCCAAACTAGTACTTGGCTACCAAGAGCCTTCCCCTGTGGGTGGAGTATATACGCCATACTCCCTTAGTCTTTTCATGAGCTTACTAGAGATCATCCAAGTCTCATAGATCAAGCGTATTTAATAAGCCAAACTCATATAGGTATGCCATTTTAAGAATACTCTATAGGACAACATCTTTACTTATAAAGTCAATAGGCATATTAAGGCATTCTCGCCAATTTACCATACGTAGCCTCATCGCCTTTTGAGAGTATTACATCATCACATAGAGAGGGTTACCATTTTACCTCCTCACTTTACCAATAGCTTGTTCTTCCAGGTCCCAATCACCGGATTTCCGGGACAAAAATGTTGGGTTATTACTACTATAAACTCATATGGGTCTCATACCCATCTCCCTAGATGCAATTTCTATCACATTACGTGATAGCCCTTTGTAAAGGATGCGCCAAGTTTGTATCTATCTCAGATATAAGACACAATTATTACCTCCAGAGTTTCTCAACTTCCCCGATAGTCTTCGCACGCCTTTTAACGGGTTCTTGTTGACTTTGAATTATCCTTAGCACTATTCACTTTAGTGATCACTATTTGATTATCACAGTCATAAGAAATATGGGTATTGGTTTTTAACCACTAGCAAGTCAGACAAGAGCTCACGCAGCCACTCGCTTCCGTGATGTCGTGATCCAAAGCAAGAAGTTCTCGCTCCATTGTTGATTTAGTCAAAATAGTCTCTTATAAGACCTCCATGACACCGCTACCACCTCCAAGAGTAAATACATACCCACTTGTGGCATAGATTTGAGCAATATAAGAAATCCGGGCCGCATCACTATATCCCTCTAGCATAGTCAAGTCTTAATAGTAAATTCCTATAGCTCATTGTACCTTTAAGATAGCACAAGACCCTTTCTAGTACATGCCAATGATCATCACCGGTTGGACATATACCTACTCAACTTGCCCACAAATAAAAAAAGATATTCGGGTCTAGTTGCACTAGCTAGGTACAATGAGTGAACCAACAACCCGAGAATACTTCAATTGATCTCTAGTAGTCTTCTTATTTTTTTTCAAGAATGTCACACTAGGATCATAAGGTGTTGGAGAAGGCTTTCTATCCATAAAAGCCAAAATGCTTTTATTTATCTTTCTTCAACATAGTGAGATTAAGTGTATAAAGTAATCTCACTCTCTTCCTTAATCAAATTAATGTTTAGAACTACATTAGCTTCTCCTAGATCTTTCATATCAAAACTCTTCAACAAGAAAAGACTTGACCTCATTTATAACATCCATGTTTGTTCCAAAGATTAGAATATCATCAACATATAAACATAGTATAACAGATTCACCCCAACCATGTTGATAATACACACACCTATCACTTCATTAATGACATATCCATACACTAGTTAACGTAGTGTCAAACTTCTCATGCACTGTTTAGGTGCTTGTTTCAAGCCATACAAAGATTTCAATAATTTGCACACCTTCTCGCTTCTTCACCTTTTACTACAAATCCATCTGGGTGATCCATATAGATCTCCTCATCCAACTCTTCATTAAGAAAAAGTTGTCTTCACATCCATTTGATGAATGATCGTAACCATATGAGACAACCATGATAGTAGTGTTCAAATAGTGGTCATTCTAGCAACAGTGAATAAGTATCAAAAGAAATCTTCTCCTCCCTTTGATTGTAGCCTCCTTAGCCACAAGCCGAGCCTTGTAAAAATTTGTCAATAGTACCATCGTCTAAGCTTCTTCTTGAACACCCACTTACAACCAATTGGTTTTACAAATCAAAGGTAGTTCGAGAGCTCCCAAGTTCCAAAGAGAAAGAATCGAGTCCATCTCACTACAAATAGTTTTTCCAATCATCAAGATTCGAGATGCATATGCCTCCAAATAGAGGTGGGGAGTATCATCCACAAAGTACACAATGAAATCATCACCAAAAAGATTTTTGCAATCCTTTGTCTCTTGTTCTTCACAGAACTTCATTGTCATCCTCCTCAAGTGGTTGCTCAAACGACTCAACAGAGACTCGATAGGTATAGTAATATCGTAAACTAATTCAAAGAGAAAAACTTAGCATTGCTACGCATATCTTTCATAGAAAATATATTCTCAAAAATGTAGCATCACGAGATTCAAAAGATAGTATCAACATGCATATCAAAAAACTTTAGATCTTACTACTAAAAATCTATAGGCAATGTTGTTGTGAGAACATCCAAGAAAGACACAATCTACCGTCTTTGGTTCAAGCTTACACTTCTTATTAATTGGAACATTGACTTTCACCAAGCATCCCCACGCGGCGTAAGTATGAAAGTGACGGTTTTCCTTCCAACCCATACCTCGTCATCAGGTAGATCTCTTTATTTACGTTTGGAATTCTATTCAGGACATGACTCATAGTCAATATAACTTCCCCACTATGCCTTAGATAAACTAGCGGTGTCTAACATGGCGTTCACCAAGTCGATCGTCGCGATTTTTCCTCTCGGCAACCCTGTTGGATTCGGCGAATAGAGAGGTGTCCTCTCATGAATAATACCATGTTCGCACAAAACTCATCAAATGTTATAGAAAAATATTCACCACCACGATCTGACCTTAGATGTTTAATCTTTCTTTCTAGTTGATTTTCAACTTCAGCCTTAAAGATTTTAAAGTAGTCTAATGCCTCATGTTTAGTTTTCGGCAAGTAAATATAACAATATCTAGAAGCATCATCAATTAACGTCATGAAATTCTACTAAAAAAAAATAACGTCATGAAATATCTCTTTCCACCTTTAGTCAACACACCATTCATCTCGCATAGATCAGAATGTATGAGTTCTAAAGGTGTCAAGTGTCTCTCTCCTACGCTGCCTTGTGAGGCTTTCGAGGTTGCTTAGATTGCACACAAATATGACACTTAGAACCTTTAGCAATGGTGAAATCTAGAATTAACCAAAAGCTAGATAAATGTGACATCAAACCAAAATTCACATGACATAAATGAGAATGTCAAACACTTTCGAATTATCATCAATTGGGCCACAAATATGATTGCCCGACTTATTACTAAAATTAGATAAACTTAGGCGGAACAAGCCTTTCATAATCATAGCCTTTACCAATAAATTGTCCATGCTTAGACATAACTACTTTATTGGACTCTAACACTAGCTTAAGACCATCTCTTAACAAAAGAGAAAAAGCTAACAAGATTCTTGCGAATAGTAGGGACATCTTTGCACGTTCTTTGTTAAATGTATGAAGTTCTATTATAGGCCTATATGGCTGGCTCTCTAGCCTTCTATATACGAGCTCGGCCTTCTATATACCGAGAGCACCTCCTCTAGAGAGATCAAGCTCTCGAGATCCCCAACGTACGTAACATGGTACCAAAAGCCGCGGGTTCGGGGTTAAGATTAAATTGATCTAGTCCACCCACGATCAATTATTTCTCCCTTTGGGACTCCTACGCTTCGCTCGACCTTTCATCGTGCCTTTCTCCACGCACCCATTGTCGCATCCGTTCTTTCACGCGCCGCTCCCTTCGTATTTTTTTTTTGCGGCCGATCCTTCGTCGGACGGCTTCACTTCGCGTGCGTGGGATCCACGCGGACGCGGGACTTCTTCACGCGGACGGACTCATACGCGATCCGGTCTTCACGGGATCCCGATTCGATTCACAAGGCCCGTCCAAAGCCGCGGACTTCTTCTTCGGCATTCCTTCACACGCGTGCATTGTTGTTCGCCTCTGTCATCCTCCTACGTCGAGAAAAAAGAGGATTACTCTTGGTGCTTTGGGACCGGTGATCTTCGTCGCATCCTCTTACGTCTTTGGTGGTAATTCTTCTTTTAACATCGGCAATGTCTCGAGTCTGATTAACGCCATTGTCATTAATATTACTCTTGATGGTCCGAATTATCGGAATGGGCCTTTTGTGTTGAAAGCGCATTGGCGTGTTGGTCTTTATTCTCACTTAATCGATGATCCACCTACTCTCAAGTCGATAGTAGCAATGCAACTCGCGGTCAAAAGTTGGGAAATTAGTGATGGTAAAGTCATGGCTGCTATGGTTAACAAGTGTTAAACCCACCATGATCATGAGTCTGCGCAAGTTTAAAACAAGGCTAAACCCATGTGGTCTTATTTGAAGGCACGGTATGTTCGGGATAGTGGTGCCCTTCAACACACTCTCATGCAACAACTTCATGTTATTGAACGAGAGGGACATGTCCGTTGATGAGTATTACTACGCCTATGATCGTTTGATGGGTTCTTTGATCTCCATGGTACCTCCATGTACAACTGGTCGAGACATGTACAACACTTTCATTTATTGAGCGGTTTCTCACTTACAGATTTGTCATGGGACTTAGGGGCGAGTTTGATTCTATTCGCACAAAGGTCGCTTCATACTTCCTCTACTCGACTATGATCCAATAAAACATGAACTTACAAAGCATATCGGTGTAGATGCTTTCTTTACTCGGTCTCATCATGTCAGAAGAAAACTATTGCTCTCCGGTATGTGCCATCAAAGTTGCAATTGGTGACTTCTTCACTAAACCACAAACTCGAGAGCAACATCGGCTTCACTTAATCAAACTCAATGCTTCCAATCCTCCGCTTCCACCTTGAGTTTGAAGGGGTGTTAAATGTATGAAGTTCTATTATAGGCCTATATGGCCCGGCTCTCTAGCCTTCTATATATAGGCTCGCCGTCTATATATACCGAGCACCTCCTCTAGACGGATCAAGCTCCCGGATCCCCAAGGTACGTAACATTCTTCCGGCAAGACGATCTTCCCAGTAAACTTCAGATCTCTTTGTGCCAACACCATGAACGAAGCATGTGACTCATTCCCCATCGGGGACAGAGGAACCTTGAAGACCCCGTAAGAATAAAACAAAGAGATGTCGGCACATACGTGAATATTAGCACCGTATCAAGCCACCAACTAGGTGATTGAAATCTTCGAAAGTACAATAGGTAGATTACCATATCCGTCATCGGCATTGGTTGTAGTCACGAGGTTGGCCTTCTTCTCTTTTACGGTCCGCGACGCTTTTATGACACTCCTTAGCAAAATGACCAAGATCACCACAAGTGAAACAAGGCATCTCGGACTTGTCTTTCTTCTTCTTCTTGAAGGTAGTAGTAGCTTTGGCATTGAAAGTTTGTTGTTTTCCCCCTTTCCTTTGTTCTTGCCTTTGAAATTTCTCGGACAAAGTGGACGCTATTATTTTCCTCGTTAAGCCTTCTCGGTATTGTCTTTAGCCCAAGATTTCTCCTCAACATCAAGAGATTGAATCAGGTTTTCAAGCGATATTTTCTCTCTCTTATGTTTTAGGCTTGTGGCGAAGTTCCTCCATGGAGAAGGCAACTTTGCAATAATGAAACCAGCCACAACTTCAATGGGTATAACATACTCAAGGAGTTCAAGTTCCTTAGCCATGCGCTGCATCTCATGAGCTTGATTGACTATAGATTTGTTTGCAACCATCTTATAGTAATGAAAGCCCTCCATGATGTACAATTGTTTGCCTGCATCTGAAGCACCATAGGTAGTGTTCAGAGGATCCCATAGAGCTTTAGCGTCTCTATAGTGCATCACAACATCATAGATATGATATGATAGCACATTACGCACAACCGCCACAAAGATATCATTAGCTTTCTAGAATCTACTCCGATCTTCATCGAGAAATCACCCTCGGGTAAGCCATCTTTGACCCAAAAAAACTTCCATGGGAAGTGAGCCAATTTGTGACCTCTCGGACCACCTCTTAAAGTGCTCACCGAGAGAGAATTTCTCAGGCCCCCGAGCATCAACAAAACTAGTCATAAGTCTTTGGAAAAGACCTAAAATAAGATTTTTGGATTGTTGAAATATTAGACAATTTCAGATTAATTCCATAATATAAATCATTATGAGCAGATCTACTAGATAAAGCATGTGAAGTATACTAGCATAATACAAAAGCATGTCACAGGATCATAGCATGATTCAACATCTTATAGCATAACATGACTAAAGCAACAGGTGTAAGCACAACTAGCACACCACATAGATTGGATAGATTGAACATGACTAACACAAAGATTTGATCTTGGGAATACCTGGTTGACGTTGATGACAATGTAATGGAGAGGTTCACGAGCGAAGCTAAGATCCTCAGTGTCTTTATCAGCTATTGTCGATCGATGGCGGTGGAAGAGCTTCGACAAAGCCGACGTTGAAGACAGCGTAGATGTAGCGCCCGGTCCTTGAAGGTAGACGGCGATGACGGTTCGGGAGTAGTCACGCGAAACCTTATTTGCCTTTTCCCGGTGCGGGATCGCAAAGGCGATGGTTCCGAGAGACCGCCTGCCCGGTCGGCCGTGCACACAAACGATCGGATTTGGAGATTGACGACGGCGCGCCGCGGCGAGAAGAGACAAACCCTAAGCTTTCGATTGGATTCGTTTAGCGGCGGTGGTGCGCTTATATAGTGCGGGTAGATCGACCTCGTGACACGCGTCACTATCTAAACCGATTAATACTTTCTGGCTGTTCGTATTCGTTTAGAACTCTACAAACTAAAGACCAAAAACTAAAAGCGCAAAGGAGACCGCACACCCGCAAAGGCGAGGGGCGGATTTCGGCGGACCATTCACGCAGCGCATCTCGTGTTCTCTTTCTCCTTCTCACACTAGACTTGAGAAGATGAGAACCACTTCCCTATTTAAGTTGGTTCCTCCACCTTCCACTAGCAAGGTGGTACTAAAGGATTCCACTTCCCCTTTGCACACATATGAATGAGCCTTTGAGATTTTCTAGGAATTTCGGATTTGTTATTGGGCCAAGCCCAACTCCATCTACCATCTTGAGGGTTCTTGAAGTAGATCGAGGAAAGTGGCCCATGGCTAAGAAGTGGCGGCGGCGCTGCCCCTAGGTCCCGTGGCGGCGGCAGCCGCGCCACACGGCTTGTCTGCGATGGAGAGTGAGGGAGCGCGAAAGCACCACATGGGGGCGACATCGGCGCTCACTTGTCGGCGTTGTTTCGATTGGTGGAGGTGAAGAGCAGCAGCGGCGGTGGTAGGACGATGGTCTGAGGGACATATAACTTTTTAGCGTCATACCGGATGTGCACTCTCCATATAGCACTTTAACTTGGTTATTACTAATTTTTAGCATGCTCCGTTGTGAAACGATACATATTTAGCATTTTGGTGATGTGGCACTCCACTATCTGAGTTCCACGCTTGGATCCGGGGTGACAAAAGACTTGAATGCCCTTGCCCCTCCTATTCCCACCATTTCCTTCTCCTTATGAAAACTCCTAAAATTTGCATCAGGACCCCTAGCCTATCTCGAAATCCACTAAGGTCTAGTTTGTAAACTCTTCTCTCTAGCACTTTTACTTGGGATCCTCGAAAGAGAAATAAAATTCCATTTCCATCCCTTCTTCTGCCTCTTACGTACAGAGCACGGGGAGATTGGGTCAGCCTGATCGATCCCGACGATGGGTGTCGTCTGGCGACGGGAAAAGGAGGCAGAGCACCCAGGCCTCGGTACGCACCATTGATGCCCTCACCCGCATGTTGGGGCTCGGAGTTGCCCGCCCACGCACGCCGCAAACCGGGCGACATCGGCCCGCGGCGACGGCGGCGATGCATGGTGCTCCCGGCGCAGCTCGAGGAGAAGAGCATCGCGCGATACGGTAGGAGGAGGCGGGTCTTTGGTGGTGTTCCGGGAAGTAGAGGGGCATGGAGCGGCGTGAGCAGCGGCGGCGGCCGGAGCTTCCATGGGCGGCCATGTCGGCATCGCCGTGCGGTGCAAGGAAACGAGCGAGGAAAATGGAGCGGCGTCGGCCGTGTGGTGTGAGGGCGGGGAGGGTCCTGGTGCTCCCACCGAGAGGGAGGAGGGGGCGCGTGGGAGGGAGGGAGCAGCGAACTACGTGTTGACGGGCGGGAGGTTGAAGGAGCTTACATGTGGGGTCTACGATCGGTCGGTGAAGGGGGCAAAGAAAAGAACGAGGAACGATGGGAATGGGAGGGCGAGGGGGTATTCCTCGTCATTTGGCACCCGGATCCGGCGTGGGACGGTGAAGTGGCTTGCCACATCAGCTATACACTCGAGATAGCACCTTATCGATTGGTTTGCGGCAACAACGTGTGCTAAAAAATAGTGGCAAGCGATAAGGTGCTATCGGAGTGTACATCCCGTATGATGCTAAAATGTTATATCTCCCATGGTCGATGGATGATTCGCGACTCGAGACTTGGGGAAAGCGGGTGATCCCCATACCCGTATCCATACCCTACATTTTGACATGGATATGGATTTGGAGATGGATTTTGGATACCCAACGACAGGTTTATATATGGTATTGTAAAATAGCAAACATGTTATCCCACGAACCCTTGGTATCTATATATATAATATAGCCGACCATAGCCATTTTCTATATGGTTTTGTAAAATAGCAAGTTTGTGTGGATCTCTCTTTTTTTGACAAGTTTTCTATTTTATAAAATGTCTAAATAATGGAATTTGGCTATTATATTTAGCAAAGCTGTTAGAGTTGTTCTTAAATAAAAGAGAGAAAAGTGGGAATAACCATCGTTGTTTCAACCATTCCAACAACCAGATTTTTTCTCACAATGGTTTTTTGAACCATTCCAACAACCAGATTTTTCTCATACACTTAGATTTATAATTATATTTATCTTTGCCTTATTTCTATTTATAAAAATTTCTTTAGTGTACTTTATTAGAAAAGCTAATGTAATTTAGGAATGAGAAAAAAATACAATAAAGTGTGCATTAAATTTTATAAATTTACAAATTATTTCTATGAACCCAGACATTAAAGATATATTTCAAATTATTCACCAATTCTCCCAAAATTCCAAAAAATACAAAATGGCGGAAGCTTGAAATATATTTGTAGGGACATCAAACCACACTAAGATGATGACACAATAAAATATATCCCCATGGTTGGTATCTTGCCGACCACTTACTTCATGTCAAGGCGAGTCCAAGAATCATAGCTCCTCTGCAATCTCAATGTTCCCTAAATATTGGTTCTAATGTGAGCGCTTGTCACGAAGTCGGTGATCATGAGCACAAGATCCCCTCATAATACTCCTTGGTTCCCCTCATTAACCTCCAATTGTAATACATCTAATTACATTTCTACGAGTTGCTCTTTCTCACTCCAATGGGGAATGAGCAAAAGATCCCCTCATAATACTCCTTGGTTCCCCTCATTAACCTCCAATAAGTGCTCAATGGAGTCCACTACCTCAAAGCTATCTAGTTGATGGCAACCACTAAGCCTAACCAAACAAAAAAGACTAACCAACGAACATTTTGAGCAAAACTAAAATGGTAGGCCTCTTCCTAGACACATCTAGGACACACCATGCCACCAAAGGCACAAACCATACACTAACAAGCTAAAAAAATTAGACCTAGAAACAACTAAGACAAACTAAACCTACACCTCCATGTCAGGTCATTTTTCATTCATAAGTCATTTAACCATGTCTTTATAGCTTACGTCTTCTCATGTTTGAGAGGTATTAGTTTGGTTTTGGTAATTGAGTGACAACCCTTAAGTGGACTAATATGTGTTTAAGTGAGAATACATAGTAGATTAGTCCAAATGTGAATGTGCAATGAAGGAACTTATTGCATATGAGACATGACATGGAATCAGGTGACTAAGGCAGAGAAGATCATGATGAGGATTGGCAAGTGTGAAGAGCAAGTCAGAGGCTTTAAAGTGATGGACCATGACGCACCGACGCTTGTGCAAGATTTGGTGCCGATGGATCGATGCAAGGGTGAAGAAAGTGTGGTCAAGGTCGATGAACCAATATGGTCATGTGATGATATCATGTCAATCATATCATTATTGATTGTGTGGTGCATGTGTTGCATTGACATTTTGAAGGAGATGAAATAGAATGTGCATGACAAAGGTATATTTGTAGGGCATTTCATTTCACGGTCTAAGTTGAGTAGAGTAGTGCTCGACTAGATTTAGGATAGATAGTTATACTATAAAGAGGAGAAGTATTAATCTCATGTGTATATGCATTGCGCTTAGTGACATGGTGAGGTGGATGAGAAAAAGCGGTGAAAAACCCTTTGTAAAAATGCTAACGCAAGTGCTAATATGTTTGGGTACTTTGTGAGAGAGTTAGCACCTTAAAAAGGTTAAAAAGAAAGGAAAATGGATAAAAATGGAGAAGCAATCGTGCCATACCAAAGAACACTTGCATGGATATTTTTTAGTACCCTACTCAAAAATTATTTGGTGCATGCGTGAAGAGAGAAGGGTCCTGGAAATGTGGCTGGCCCTACCCAAAAATTCAAGAGGCTTGAGTTGTTGTTATGATCGTTTCCAACAAATTTGACCCGTCGACATGGAAATTTATACCCCCCTACTTGGAATTTCCATATATATGAGCTCGAGATCCAATGCCCAACGACACGGTGCACGCGAGTTGGTTGTATTTGGGGGGGGGGTTGTTGCCTTCTTCACTTATCTCCCTGTTTTTCTCACCTTTGGGGAGCAAGCAAGTTAGGGTTCTTCCTCCCTCCCCTCTATCCCATTGAGCTAGAATTTTTAGAGAGAATTGAGAGCCCTTTGTTAGTGTGGATGAGAGAGTGAAGATCGATCCACTTCCTCCCCTTCCTCTCCCTCTCATGTTTGGTGCTAATTTGAGTGAGGGATTGAGAGCCTAGTGTGTGTGCATTTGAGGATTGCATTTGGTGGCACTATGTAATCTTTGTGATTAGAGATTTCTTGTTACTCTTGGTGGAGCTTGTGACTATGTATGTTCTTGTTGGTATAAATTAAATGCACACAATAAAGATATATTATCTACAAGCGCACGGATAGTATACCATTGTAGCAATTCACCAAGATCATCACAGTTTTAAATATTGAATCCAAAGGAATAGTAGGTGATATAGCGAGTTTCTAAACTTAACCCAACTTCACAACCAAGGTCAAAGAATAGAAAAAGTAAAAGGATATTATTAAGGGTTATCTAGTTCAAATCGGTAAGCTTTGCCTCCAATTGTTCTATCGTTGGCGCTAACTAATAGAGAATGAAGACTAAATTTCTTCTCTAAGCGTAGACATACGCCTACCAAAAACCTACTAATGGGAGGTGGTCTCTGAGAGGACTCTAGGCCTATCACGCTTGGGATCTACCACACATTTTTGGAAAGTAGGGGCATTCACAAGTAACTCTAGTCTAAGCACCACGCTTAAACTATGAATATTACTTTAATGAAGAATCACCAAGATCGAGCACTTTCGAGTTGCAAACTTGAAGAACAATATGAACAAATTGTTTACTCAAATAAGAAGTTGATTACTAGAGAATCTCGAAGTAGCTCTCTCTCAAAGAACTTGATCCAGTAGAATATAGGCTGTAGAGAAGCAGCGACAGGCAAAACTCCTCCAAAACTCTCTTTGTCACACTAGATCTCTCTATTTATAATTCTAGACTAATTCCTATGAAGAACTAGTCTACTCTTGATTGTTGGTCTATATTCTAATGGGGATTGGAAATGAGTGTTTTGGCTCTTCATCCAAGGCTGGCTTCACTTTCGAGGGGGTGTTCATCCATATTTATATCCCGGTGGAATGAAGGTCGACCTTCTTATCAAACAGAGACCTTCTACGATTGTGAAATCTCATGTTTGGTTTTGACAATTGATGCAACATTATTATGCTAATCCTCTACTATAAGTGTTCTTATGAGATAGGATAGCATGGATGATGTCTTGACTACATGGTCATGGACATGGACTATGATGATGGACATGATGGATTATCAAGCTCACTTGGTGGAAAGGCAAAGACACGGAGACCAAGGCAAAGGTATACTTGATAGGGTTTTGCTTTTGTGATCAAGACACTATAGTGTGATCACATGTTGGATAGATAGCCGACTATCAAGAGGGTAATCCACGGCTAATCCGCATTAGAAGTGCCTCTAGATTCATGTTGACTTGCATACGCATTTAGAATGTAGTGCACTAACATCACCCATGAAAATGGATTTCAAAATGTTAACACACGTGCTTTGGAGACATACTTCGACATGTTGGCAACTTGAGACAAGTGGCAAATCCTAGAATGAAGGAAAGGCGACAACAAACAACGACATTACGCCTGAGTTCTTGGTGACAGACGCTAGCAGGTGCTCGCGTCGGGCACTGGCTCAGCGCCAGACGCGTTGAGCGGCATGCTCGGGCGGCGCCGCGGCGGCGGCAGCATGGCGGGCGCGCCAGTGCCGTGCGCTGACGCTAGGGTTTACAACCCCAGCATCCGACACGTGCTTGGGAAATTTGGCTGGCCATCTTGTGGCGGTGTCGGCGGCCACGCCTAACACGTCTGGCGTGCGCTTTTGCGATCGATGGCGCCGCAGTGAGGCGCGCCGACGCGGTGATGGCGCGAGGCGCTCATGATTTGGCGCCAACGGCTAGCATGGCAGCGGGCGTTTGCACGTGCGTAGCGTTCGAGGAGCTACCTACCACCGGGTGCGTGTGGCGCATGCAACGAAGACGTTTTCCCCCTCAAGCGACTCTATTTTTGAGTGGGGCTTATAAATAGGGATGTGGTGGGCTCTTTGGAGCCTCTCTTGCACATTTGATCATTCTAACATCCTCTTTTTTTTTTGAGCATATCATTCTAACATCCTCTTGAGCTGAGAAAACTCCCCTACACTTATCTCTCTTGCCTAACTTTGATTCTTGGTGAGATTGAGAGAGATTCAAGTGCATTTGCTTATTGATAGCATCTAGAGGCACTAGTTCTTCGGAGGAGCTGCAAGATTCTTTTTCTCTTAGGAATTTGCTTGGTTTCCTAGTAGCTTGGTGTTGGTGGTGGTGTTGAGCTCAATTGGTGATTGTTCGAGGCCACACCGGTGGATTTGTGGGGGGTTCTTGAGCCCTCCCCACGGGAGATCGCAATGGGCTACTTTAGTGCATTGCTCGTAGCTTGTGGATCCTCATCTTGTGTTAGTTGTGCGGCACCTGGCTAAGGGTTCGACTTTGTATTGCCAATTAGCGTGTGAACCTCTAAGTGAGTGCATCACTACAATGGGGACTAGCTTGTCGGCAAACAAGTGAACCTCGGGATAAATCATTGTGTCAATCTCTTGGTATTCTTGGCATTTCATATTGTGATTGAGATTGTGCTTGATTAGTTCATCCCTAACTCTACACCGGTGGTATATAGATAACCCTCTACTCTTACGTTTACATTGCTTTATATCTTGAGTAGTAGTAGTTCACCTTGCTAGTTTAGTTCTCTAGTTGTGTAGTGTTCTCACTTAGGTGTAACCTAGAGTCTTTGCTTGTGTGCTACCTAGAGATCATAGTCTTCACCTAGAACTACTTGTGTAGGTGGCTTGCATAGTTAGCTTGAAGCATTTCTTAAATTGCTACGTCATCTTATTGTCTAACCACCTTGCTCTAGTGTTATTGAAGAAATTTTTATAGGCTATTCACCCGCCTCTAGCCATTTAGGACCTTTCACGGTGTAGATGTGATCGAGAGAGGTGGAGGAAGACTTTGGAAGGCAAAGTGGCTAGTGGGCCTAGGGAGGGCGGGGAGGCACCACCGCCATGTCGGCCCGGTCCCACATGTTAGGTGATCGCCCCCTCATGTGGAGTGCCTTAAGGTGTCTTACGGAACCTTCTCATGTAGATTACACGAGTGTAGTTCGGTTATTTCTTGTGACAAGTAGGTCCCCTTGGTAGTTTTTTTTTGTATTAATCTTTGAGAGAACAAAGATTCACGAAAATCATGGAATTTGTTAGTTTAAACCCTAGACTCATGTGGATTCATTCAATTTCACCATTTCACATGTTTATTTAACTATAAATTGTTGACGTTACCTACCATCAACACTTCACATAGTCTATAAATAGGTATGGATCATTACCCTATACTATGATGTTGCAAAAGTCACACATAATGGTTATAGATATCATGACACTTTGTGCACATGCAATTGAGATGAAGTGGTCCATAAGGATCATGCATCATCATATGCTTTGCAACCATCTTGTACAAGTCTAGGTATTTCTTCTCGATTAGAAGCTCGGCTAAGATGAGAAGATCATACTACTTGGACACATGATATTATACTTCCTTTCTATGATTAGAAAAAATGTTTGCAATAGACACCTAGTTTGGAACTCCACAATATATACATGCACTTGGACCTTTCAATGATATATATCTTTTTACCACAATAATGAGATCTAGATGATTCAATGGTGTCGTCTATTAGAGTCCATGCTTGATCTCATCATAGTTTAGATTACATGTCATAGTGGAAAAAATATCCTATTTACCAAACGTCCATTTGTGCCATGTTGTCCATGTATTTCCTCATGTTCCTTGGGCCTCGGCTAAATATCAAAGGCATCACTATATATACTTTCCAACAACTTCCTCTCTACCCTTACCAAAGCATACCCTTGTCTCACTTTGATGGTTGCATATAAAATCAATTGAGAACTCTAATCTTGGTGTTAGTGTCAAGCGCAAACTATTGGAAAAGACACTTATCATAAAGTACGTGATTAAATATTCCTAGTCGCATCTCAAATTACCATTAATTAGAGTTGTTTGTAGAATATTCTTGAGGCATACTCTACAACAAACTCTTTTCTGGTAATTTGCGGTTGACATGTACATCAAGATCAAGAGTTCATGTGTTGGATGATATATGCAACCGTCAAATGGAGATTAGGCCAACCTATATATACCAAGGATAGGTTGAGAACCTAGGTGATGGTAAGGATAGTAATGCCTTTCACGATTTATCAAAGGCCGGATGGACATGAGGCATCTATACAAGTATGCCAAGGAGGTAAAATGTTACTAGACATCTTCCTCGTTATGATGATATGTAATCCAACATCCTTTGGAGGCTATGTTGGTATTTCTTAGCGTAGCGAATAAGTCATAGCGCACGGAAAGTACCGTTGTAGCACTTCACCGGAAGTATTCGGGGTATCGTAATTTCCACGAGGAGCGGGCGTTAAGTCTTTCTAGCTTAGCTACCTTGAGGAGGATGGAGTAGGTAAACTTGGGTAGCGAGGCTCTACTCTAATTGTAATCCTAAGGTTAAGTACCTTCACCTCTACAAGCTTACGGGGGCCTTTGGATCGCACACAGTGCGCGGTGATGCCGGCCTCGGCTCTACTCTATAACCGGACGTGGAGGGTGCAAAGGACGAAACAGGGGCTGTCATCACCTGTCGCCTACCTCACTACCGTGGGCTACACAACAAACGAAGGTGACTCACAGCTTAGACACCACGTCCACGCTATTTGCCACTACTCTAGCGTTGGCTAGGAACTTCCGTCTTTATCAGGAGTCCTCTACTAGAGCAATCGTCCGAGGACGAACAACGAACCCGCAAGCTTATAAAGAGAACGATAGCTTAAACTCGAAGAGAACAATGTAAAGATAGAACACGAACGTCTTACTCAACTGATTTGACGATCGTAGGGGTACAAGTGTAGAAGCGGGAGCCGACAGATCCGGCACTCCGTCCACCCGATGTACAAGAGCGAAGCCGATCGATGTACACTAAGTAGAGGGGGTCGCTACTCCTCTCTTCTTCTACACTCTTTTCCCCTCTCTCTCCCTTCTATATAGAGTCTACTCTAATGGAATGACACTACTCCTCTTCTCAATTGTGTATGTATGATGGACTTGAAGAATGATGAAGATGCTTGAAGGAGAGGATGGAGCCATCCTTAAGTAGTGGAGTAGGGTCGGTTTCTTTGGCGAATATTAGGAAAGCACCCCATGCAAGCGCCATGCAACCGCTTCCTCGTGCATTAATGATACCGCCCGAGAAAAAGGGCGGTTTGGTTTGGCGGTTTTGTGGGTAAATTTGGACCC
>JADLZK010002105.1:25000-133178 GCA_015847255.1 Hyparrhenia diplandra
AAGTGTGAATTGAGGGAACCTATGTAGACCGATTGGAATTAAATTTATGGTCTGATTTAACTTTTTTTGGAAATGTAAAAAAATAGACCATGGACATACCTGAGGTGGCACATAAGTTTGGTGCCCAAGAGAAAACTGTAGAATGGGTGAAAGAAAATCAAGGTTAAAAGGACATGAATAAGTATTGAAGTTCGAACAATGGAACAATAGCCGATAATATGAGAGAAAAACAAAATTATGAGGGGTGCACCATCAATAAATTCTGAAGACGAGCACATCTGTGCAGTCAATGGACCAGGTAATGCCTCCGAAATGTGGACAGGTGAAACACCACAATTAACGGGGGAACCAAATGGGCCTATCGGTGGAGTGGGAGTAAATAAACTAGTACCTAGTGTGTGTACAAGAAAACAAATAGAAATAGTACAGATTTGAGATTGAAAACAGGCAAAAATGGGAGTAGATGGTACCTGGGGTGTTGCATAGGTGTGCTTGGTCATCAATCTGGCTACGAAGTAAAGAGACTAGAGAGCGACTCGAGCAAAGTGACAGGGCATAGCATTCCATAACTGGATTGGGTGTGCTAGATATTTTTCTTGCAAGGGGGAGATAGAGTTGTTTGGTGCAAGAAAAGAAGAGTGGGGGTCTGAATTTATAGCTAAAATGATGTGCTCTCAACCATGCATCGTCGGGAGAGGGTTTAGGATAGGATAGGAAGGCGGTTAGCGAAGGATGGATGCGAGGGGGAGCTCCCCTAGGTGCGGCGGACGCGGCTGGTCCGCCTACACACCCTGTTCGTGCAATTCTCGCGTAATTTTGTCGACGAGCCTTGAAGTGGGAGATGAGGTTTCA
Organism: Hyparrhenia diplandra; assembly: GCA_015847255.1. Lineage (NCBI taxonomy): Eukaryota > Viridiplantae > Streptophyta > Magnoliopsida > Poales > Poaceae > Hyparrhenia > Hyparrhenia diplandra. Next base: position 25,853 of record JADLZK010002105.1, read on the forward strand.
TTTCGGGAATGATGTGATTATTTCCATAACATGCCGGGAGGTCCTCCTTCATCCGGCGATATTGATGCTTCACTTTCTTACAATGTAGCTTCTCCTTGGCGCTTTGGTTTTGTAGTTTTGCCATCGTCGGTGCAGGACCACAAATTCAACATGGGGTATTAGTCATGGCCTCTTGGATGGCTATGGGCCATGGATATGCTCTAGCATAGCCAACACCGTATTCCTTATATTACTCTTAGACTACCCCGACGGTGTGCACTTTTACCGATGCCCAAACACTCTCTCTCTTGTTTGGGCATAGGTGCCAACCAATCGTGAGTGCGGTGCCAAGTTCCAAATTGTTGATCCGGTGGCATGTTGCTGCCCGGTGCTTGTTTCATTAAAAAATTATTTCCGTGCGGCCGTTGGTGCGGTCCATTAAAAAACCATATCCGTGCGGCCGTTGGTTTCCTTTGTTGTTGGGCCTGCTTTCTAGCCGTTCTTCGCAACGGCCGCTTCGCATATATCGAAAAGGCTGCTTCCATGCATATATATATACATACTAGTTGAACACACATGCGTACATCCAAAGCAAAAAAGCAAAAGTTCAAAGATGGACAACTCTTCTTCATCTTCTAGTTTCTCAAATCTTCTAAACTCCCACATTATTTCAGAAGCACCAAATCCAAACACACCAAACACAGCGCATTATCAAAACTTCCAAAACTTTCATCACAAGATCTTTGGATATGGCATTCATTTTTTGGTGTTCTTTGGGTCAAACAATGACATCAACATCCTAAACCGGTCACCTTTGTTCTTTGAAGTACTTCAAGGAAGAGCCCCCGAAGTTCATTTCACGGTCAATGGAACCGGAGTACAACATGGGATATTACCTCGCAGATGGCATTTATCCCGAGTGGGCAACATTTGTAAAAACAATACCCTTGCCTCGGTGTGAGAAAGACAAACCATTTTTAAGAGCATCAAGAGGGAGCAAGAAAGGATGTGGAGCGTGCATTTGGTGTTTTGCAAGCTCGCTTTGCTATTATACGCAACCCATCACGTATGTGGCAACCGAACTCACTTACTGAAATTTTGTATGCATGTATTATATTGCATACCATGATTGTGGAGGATGAGAGGGATTCATTTAGAGTTCGCTACGGCGATAACTATGAGAGTGAATATGACCGGACCAGCTCATCATCCACATTGGATGGATTTGGACACGGGCCTGTTCACGGATTTTCAACACTACTGGAGGTAGAAGAAGACATTAGGAACCGAGATATGCATCGTCGGCTAAAAGAGCACCTAGTTGAGCATATATGGCGGCGATTTGGACCAAATCAAGCTTAGTATATTGTGTAATTTCTGGTTGTAATATTTTTATTATCCTCCTCCCATCGAGATTACATGTACTAAATTATCATTCGTGGATCTTATGAAACTATTTTTATATTCAGATTTGTTTACTACATATTTGATTTAAAACTTTCAACATCAATGCATCGTAACATAGCAACTCGGGCATGTGTGCAATTCGTATTTCAATATCATAAGAACCATACATAGCATGGCAAAAAAAAAGGAGTTGTGCGGCACCAAGAAAAAAGAATTAGTTGATGGAGGCATGCACCACACACCGAGCCGAGCTCGGTTGGGGTCACGCCAAGCAAACTCAATCTCCGGGCCGTGGATCCAAGCGGCAGTACGGGCCGCCCCGCGAGTGGTGGCGGGAATCTGGCCCCTTGCGCCGTGCCTTTTGGCGGCATCGCTGGATGGAGGCGCCGTCGGCGGTGGCGGGGAAGGCCGGCCGTCCTCGCGTTGTGCCTTGCGGCGGCAGCCGCACTATTGCTGGATGGAGCGCCCCGACCTCCGCCGTCGATGGAGCGTCCCCGCCCGTCGCCGCGCCGATGCCGCCCCGCAAGGGCGTGGCTAGCGACCGGATCGGCGTCGATTTGAGCGAGGACGGAGATCGATTGGGCGAGAACGGAGGTGGATTTGGGAGCGCTCTCGATTTGGGCGGATTTGGGAGGAAGCGGGGAAAAGTCCTCGCGCCTAGAATAGTGAGGAAGGAGGGAAAGTTTACGTGGCTGGGTCCATGCACAGAACAAACCACGGTGCCGGCGTTGTGGGATATTCTAGAGCCGAGGCATCGGTGCATGTGGAGGCACGGGAAAATTTTTGAGCACCGCAACGCCGCGGGCGATCTTAGAGGCCGAGGTGTTGGCATGTTCACTATGTCATTAGCTGAATGGGTGCTTATATCGAAATATTTTTGGTGATAGAATAAGGGGCATACCGCCTTATAATCATGTATCAAAGAAGAAATTTTATACAATAATTGAGGAAAAATTCAATGGCTCATATCGACCAGAGAGCGGCCGATCAAGCGACTACAAAGGTTGTAGCCAATGGGAGGCAAAGGCACGGAGGCAAAAATTGCCTCCTATTGTGTCTATGACGGTGGACCATAGGAGCAAAATTGCCTTTCGTTGTCACCCGTCATTGTGAGGATTGGAACTAGGTGGTAATTGCATTCTTGTGATTCTTCTTTTTATCAAGGACAAAATGGTAACATCATAATGTTAGGGTGTACTATAGACTAGTTAGATGGATATTTTTTTAAAACAAAAATAGAATCCTCTAGGGGGTTCGTCATTTGTATGAATCGCCGATAGGATCGCCGCCCGGTCCGCTAGTTGATCGCCGCCACGGTCCGCTAGTTGATCCGCCAATGCTTTCGAAAGCACGCGGGGAGAGCCAACGGTGGGGGCCTGTGCCCCGACAAGCGAGATGACGGGCGTGGGGAGCCCGGGCTAGAGAGGGTCGCGCCCGGCGCCGCCGCCGGTTGGTCGGCGGTTGCCATGGTCGCCGGTGTACCACGGTGTGGCCCCGGTGCGGGTTCTACGTCGTTCGGCGTCGACGGCGCCGAGGTGATCCTCGGCGTGGGCGACTGGCGGCGTATATCATCAAGGCGAAGTTGGAGGGGCAGATCCCACGGGCGCGATCCATCCTCAAGTTGAACGGCGTCGTCGGCCACATACTCCATTCTGTTATACTTGGTGAGGCTAAGAACATGTCTATCGATGGTGCATGAATTGGGACGAATGTTAGATGCCCAATGACTTCATCTCCTTTTGATTTTCCAGTATTTTAGATTTTTTGATAAAACTGGCTGCTTTCCATGGCACCACTTGACTTCGCTGTAGGCTATCTGTTATTGTTGGTAGATACATGCTTGGTAGACTGATAGACTTCAACATCCGGACTCACTTTGTTTGCAAATTCTAGGTGTATCATAGCGAAGCATCTCCTCACTCGATTCCCCGAATCTTACGAACAAGGGGTATTTTCTAGAACAGGTGCTCCTGGAGACCCAACTTCAGCCTGAGGCCCTCCTTGTAGAGATTATCAACGTGGAGGAAGCCTTGGGCTGTCCTGTTTCTTAATGTCTAAGAATGGAAACAAGTCATATGAGTTTGGGTTGTCCTGTTTCTTAATGTGAAGTCATATGAGTTTGGGCAATTGTTAATGTGATTCCATCATAAGAGAACAAGTATCTTACTTGATCATTTCTCGTATGTTTAGCATCGACTTGCCATAGAATAATTATCCAATATGTTGTTTCTTTTCTCTTGGCAAGTAATCGACCTGATTTGTAGTATGCCCACATGTATACTCATTTTGGTCATTTAGAATGTCATGCATTACGCTATTTTTCATTTAATTTTTAGGACAACTTTGTTTGTCATTAGTGCACACTATCTGACAAAAACTGAAATAGTTGGATAGATACTACATATTACTTGATTTGTTTGTTTAGTGTTGTGTGTTGTTTGGTCATTTCAAATCGACATGTGATTTGCTGAATTTCTTTGAATGATGACCAAATTAAGCCACAGGTGTGGTACTTGTCTGAAATTCTATAATCCATAAGTTGCTTAACCTATTTCTTTTGGTGGATCTTCAAAGCACAAAACTGAACATGCATTGCTTAACTTTGAAACGAGGGTCCTGTTTTGTACAGTCACAACCATTGCGGCATTTTTTTTCTTCATGTACATTTCAATTTCTAGGTTTAACTTTATAAATTCGTAGGTGTGATGGAACACATTAAGAGGTCCCTGCGAGAGATCGAATAGAAGGCTATCGAACTTAGGAAGGTCCACAACAATGAGTATAGGAAGATTAAGCTTGACCGTAACAAAGATGACATCAAGAAGAGGAAACAAAAGATCAAATGGACACGGACATTTTTTTTTATCGTGCCATGCTGGAAGTGACGGAGGAAAAAGAGAGGAATGCCTTAGCCAAAAAAATTGAAAATGAGCATCTTGCCCAACTAAAGAAATCGCTAAATGATCAGCGTGATCAATTTCTTTGAAACAATAAAAAAAGAGTGTGCTCTTGTAGATGAAGTATTGCGAAAGGCACAAAAAGAATATGAGGAGAACTTGAAGTCGCACATTTGAGAGGATTTGGAATTCAAGGCAGATCCGTTAAGTTCCACAAATTTATGGGGGCTTTGAAATGTCATGGACACATAGAAGACTTAGAGGTGTACTACCTCAAGCCTGCTCCTTGGAGTAAGCCACCAAATGACCTAGTTAAGATAGTCAGAAAAGATGACGTGGAGCAAATGGTGCGTGCTCATGCTGAATATGGAACTAAAGTTTGTCTTTTTGTACCTGGTGGCTTGAGACATGAAACCTAAGACCGGATGTGAGTATTGTTTCCTCTTGAGAAATATGCACTAAACACATCAACCAAGCACTAAAATCGATGCTCTAACATATAATCCAATGAACTGTAATGCAGGAATGCTTATCATCTGGTGATGAGTCGATGAGGAAGCTGACAGAGTGTATAATAAGAACATGCTACCGAATAGTACCAAGGCCAAAAGGTGAGATATTTGATATATACTAGTTTAAGCACTATAATCGATTCGTGGCAATCAATGTGTGTCAATAAGCTGCCATTTTTGTAATGCGCATACAATCGCGTCGATGGACAACAACTGAGCTGCAGACAACCCCTATGGGAGAGATGATGGCGAGCACGACCTTCATGAATGAGAGCACACCGCAGCCCGAGAGGACCAGCCTGTTTTGCTTTTTAAATCAGTTTTCCGTATTTCTCTGTTTGATGCATTGTGAGACTTGTACGTACATGTGAGTTGTTTAGTGTGACTGACTAATGAGAATTCTACTCTGCATGAGCCTGCTGAAAATTCACCCTAAATTATGCCTTGGTTTTGCCCTACAATTTGCGTGAGCTAATGTCAATGACTCTGGTATGGAGGAGAGCTGAAGTAGTAAAGAGGGAGAGGTGTATGTTTTAGTAGGGTGAAATTTAAGTTGTACATGATTGGATAATGGTCATCAATTTGAGTTGTTTTTTTCTTAGGGTTCATTTTGCTATGTTTGATCTCATTTTTCGTGCACATCACATATTCACAAAGTGTGCACACGCAAATGTTTGGATGCCTTATCTTTGTGATGAAACTTGTGCAGTCTTGGTTACCCTTTGCTTGAGCGGTCTGCTTACCACTAGGTCTATCATCTAGCAATCTACGGAGAGTACGGACTATATATGTACTTAGAACAAATAGTTGTAAAGATCCCCCAACCACACAACCAAAAAAACCTTAGTCAGAGCGGTCGCAATATCTCGGGATCCGAACTGACCCGGGACCTCTCTACTTGTATGAGATAGCAAATTATGATGGATGCAAGCTGAATCATAGAAGAGAATTGGGATACGGTGGGGGCCTCTCGGGTTAGGGTGCGCTAGGTGCCGGCGGGGTGCGGGCGGGGTTACATCTTGACAATGACTGTGGTACCCTTTCAGTTGAAAAAAATAATTTAGGGGAGGCAATGGGAGGCAATGGTAGGGAAAATCAAGTACCGTAAAAGGCCTCATCAAAGAAACTAATGATGGCAAATATTATGTTGAGGACTCCCAAGTACTTTAATCCAATAGAGGCATTCAATTTGTCTTCCATTTTCTAAATATTAGTAAATTTGGCCTCTTATTCATTTTTAAACTAGGTTCTCAGACGTTCTTTTTTCTGCAGCCAAGAAGCAATTCTTGTATTGATCTTGTCACTAGCCCTTCATCTTATCGTTTACTAGCCGGGGATATGTCAGCTTAATAGCACATGGTGAACAATTAGGTTGACTTGCTGCCTGGAGATAATCAGAGATGACAATCTCCCAATGTGAAAGCAAAGGCCCTAGCCAAGCGAAGGATTGATTTTGGTGATATGGATGAAGATTGTGGCCCAACCATCCTTTCCGGCGGTAGCATCAACAATGGAGATCTTAGTCAGTCCCCAGCTATTGTTGAACTTCTTGAAGACGATGAATATGCAACCATTGCAAATTTTGGTATAGTGGAGAGGGAAGGGCAATCTCTACCTTTTATTGAAAACCATATTACATCCACGAGTGGTGCGGTGGGGACTTTTCAAAGTCAATGTGTAATATGACTCGTGTTGCTCCTTCTAACGTTGACTCGCTTGAAATCTCCGCTTATTCACCATTTTTGTTTCTCTTTTTTCAGATTCTAGACACCGGACCGATCATCCATCCTCCACCCAAATGCAACCCGAAGGCACGCCAAGTATGGACACATTGGAGATTGAGAAAATGTTCCTCGCGAAGCGCACATCGGGTTGTACATAAAGCTCTTTATGGATTTGAATGTTACCGCGCTAAAAAAGAACCGGCGATGCCACCACGCAGCGTACTTCAACCAACCTCCCTAGGAACTTTGTTAGCATCTCCAAGTTCAAAGCTATGTTAGATAGGTTGGTAGTTATTTCTCAACAACTGCAGATTGCCCATTCTAAATTTGAGACAAGCTCAGGGCAAGTGGTACAAGCTACCGGTGATTTTGAACATGAGCACTCAGTTAAGAAAAATGTTCTTCAAGTCTTTGCCTAGAAAATGGTTTCAGTTGAAAAGAGAAAAGCTGATATTTTATAAGAAAATTCCAAGCTTAACCTTGCTTTGTAGGATCTAGAGAAGGAGGTGAAACAACTATTGGAAATTCAGTCCTTTCAAGATTCAAAAGTGAAAAAACAAGAGCAAGCACTTCATGATGGTACTTTGCAAAACCTAACACAAAGGCCAATGAAGATCTTCAGGCAAAAACATTGGTTTTACGTCCCTTGACACAAATGTAGAGTAGTCCCCGGTCAAGCCCGGCGTGCAGCCAAAGCCCTTTTGCCCACATGCATGCGCACTATAAAGTGGGAAAAAAGCCAAGTCGGCGCCACTCCTTTTTCCCTACGCTCTCCCATTGCTTCGTGGCTACATCACCCCTTTCCCTTTGATCACTGATTGTCGCCGTTTGGATTGAATACTAGCTTGAAGATACACACGATCGAGAGGGAAGATCATCGAATCAGGCCACCGGTCGGGCTTGCACCTCCGCGACCTACTCCTAACTCTCATTCCTGCTTCTACTCTAGGTATTGGACTAGAATTTTCATGGCCATATTTGGATACTCTACCTTAGTTAGAGTTTGCTAAAGAAGTGTTTGGTTAGAAGGGTTAGATTGATATTAAATGTATTTTTCCCAATCATTAGGTGTGGGTGGAGGGAGAGAAAATGCACTTTTAGTGGGCCCAACCTAAAATAGCTCTAAATAGCACCTCTTGGAGGGGATAAGGTGGTTTCGATGCAACTAACCCCAGTCTAACCATCCTTTTGGCTAGTTAAACTAGCTCAAACTAACTCTAACCTATGGATCCAAACAGGGTCATTATAGAGTTGATGGTCTAACAACATAATTTCCACATTTATTTATAGACATGCAAATAATCATTTTTCGTTCTTGGATAGTAGTTTTACACACAAGCTGTTCAGATATGTTTGGGAATTTTTTGATAAAACACAAATGATATTGTTCAAGATGATATACTGAGCTATGTGGATCACATAGCTGTGATAGAACGACACGCAGTCAAAAAACAAAAAAAAATAAATGTTTCAGTAAAGTTATGTAAATAAGAAATGTTTTCAAGGCAGCTACACGCCCTCCTTTATGAGATGCATTAAAATGGCCTATGACCATATCATAATGAAGACATTAACAAAAAAATATATTATATTTCGTACCTTTTGTTGGTAACTTGATGCCAACATGGGAGAATCGGCTTGCGGATGCACGTATAGTTGTGTGGCTCTATTGTTGTTCTTGTTGTCCCGATGCTGCGAGGTCTTTTTTTTTGGCTTCGTAGGGCTGTCGCACTGACATATATTAATTAGATTAGATTATATAGAAGTGTTCTCATTCCAAGGTTTTAATAAGTAGCAGCCAACAAACAACTCATATAATCTACAAAAAGAAAATGTTAATTGTGCAGTGTATGTGCGTTGTGTCGCTATTATATAGCGGATACTGTAATACCCGGGGCCTAAACGTTTCATGTTGTTAGGTAGTACTAGTTACTTGCTCTTTGGCTAGTTAATGGACAAATATTCAGCCGTGTTCACAAAATTCAGAAATTGATGACTAATCTTATCTTATACAGTAGGACTTACTAATATTGTGCAAATTACTAAGCGGAGTAGTTCATGAGTCATAAAGTTAAAAGCATCTAGTAGTTCACGACGTAGGATAACCCTGAAGAGTCCCCTAGCTAGCAGCCATGCCATCAGTTGCATTTATATATATGACAGAAGATAACCAGCCAGTAACACATGAAAAAAAATGAATGCAACGTGATCGATACATATTATATTATTATGGCAGTGCATCAGATCAAGAAGTCATATCTACTGCGTACTGCTCGCTGTTCTCCTATTTTTCGCTGTAGACTTTGCTACTTTGTTCTCTTTTTTGTTAATAAATTCACAATAGGTGCCTCTAGCTCCTCATAATTCCTAAAAAAAGACTCACCATAGGTCTCGTACTGCCGTGGTCCGTGGATGCCTTCCATGCTCCGGAGTTTGCCTTTGTTGATTGTTGGAAGTTGTCTGATGCCGCCACACAGCTGTTGCTGTTGTTCAGATCTTGCCACCACAATCAGCACCACAACAAAATCAGAATCTGGACAGATTCTAGTCAGAAATCCGAAGACAGTTGTTCATACATATACATACCACTGGGGAGCTTTATTTTGTCGTGGATGTAAAGACGGGGACTACAACAACACAATCAAGCTTTGAATCCGAATCTGGACATGCCCTAGTCAGAGATTTATCCAATTATTAGATATAAAAATAAAGAACCCCTATGTTTGACGGCACATATCCTAGACAGATCAGAGATTTAAATCAGAAAGAAAAGATCAGAGATATAAATCAAACAGCGCCTGTCAAAATTAGAGGAGACGATCGATGCATTGAAGATCGAGGGCCTTCCCGGCGGCGGACACATATCCTAGCTAGTTATAGATTCAAGAACACTTGAGAGAGATCTGACCGGTGACTGCTCGAGTAGGGTGCAGATCACGTCCCGGCGACCGGCGTAGGTGATCTTGGGCAGCTCGTGCCCGGCACCCGCCACCGCTGCGCCCTGGTTCAGTTCCCAATCGCAAATTTCGCTGGCACCGTTAGGGAACGCCGAATGACAAGGCGGACGTGAGAGCAACAGTATATATGAGGAGGAATGGGAGGGGAGGCAGACGTGATAGGAAGTAGACAATCCGGGAGCGTGATCGACGCATGCATGCAAATAAGAAACGAAACGGGAGGTGGGGATGGACGCCGATCCGTGAAACGCTCAGGTCAAGCCTCAAGCTCGGGGTAGACGACTTTTGCCACCTGATTTTCTGAGTGACCAAACCGTTACCAAAGCCCAAGTTACTTCTCGATCGTGTTCCTCTCTCCACATATATGATATCTATGACTCAATCGATCTACAAAAAAGGTTCCATATGAAATTTTGGAGCAATAAAATTTGTTAATTGAGCTACTGCTGTTTCGATCGTCACAGCTTGGGAGGGAAATTGGACCCAAGCATTACACAAAGTCAGGGCCGCCCTGCTACGGCGCTATCCGTTACGACGCCTACGACATTTTCTCGCTCAAGGTTACCGAGATCAAGGATGGCCTAGAGTGGCCTCTTCATGTCCTTGGCCTCGTCTCAGTGCAGGACTCCACGGATTATAAGCGCAACATGCTTTTCCATCGTTGCAAGGAAATTTGTCAAGTGTCAAGCCATCACCGCAGAGGTATCTATGGCGAGAGCTATTCTGCTGTCTGTCGCTCTCTCACGACCTTTTTTGACTGAAACAGGGTCCCCCCTCTTTTTTTTAATTAAATGAAAGAATGTAACTGTACATAGAAATTACAGAGCAACCAGGCTCAAAAAGAAAAGAAGACACCAATTAAATGAAGCTATCTCTCCAATTACTAATGAGGACACTTCTTGAGGGCTTGGCCTTGGTGCACACCAGTCCAAGTTCTTCTTTAAAAAGATGTTTCCATCTGGGCAGGCTTTCCATTATAAAAAATGATGCTATTTCTTAATTTCCAAATCGACCAGCAAACTGTTATAAACAACTCCCTGAAATTCACATTATTGAAGGTGTTTCTAGCATCTAGCACCATGTCGGGGACTGAGATTCAGATTCCAATGGATTTGAATTGAGCTCCAACAATCTGAACTAAACGGGCATTGGAAGAAAAGGTGAAAACTGGTCTCTTCAATCTGTTGGTCACAAAGAAGGAATAGTCAGGCAGGAATCTATTCTTTCTTTTTAAAAGATTTCTAATGTTCAGTCTGTCCCTCAGGAGTAGCCAAAAAAAGAATTTTTGGTTTCCAGTGTTTCCTAAGCCCCATAACCATTTGAATAAGGGAGAGCATGGCATGGATCCTTTAAGGATGGAATAAGCCTTTTACCGCTATACTTTTGTGACCCCCAACTGTAGCTCCATTTATCGTTCAAATTGTGGATTTCAGGTTTCATCTTGTATCAGCTCTAGCAATTCGGTTGTGAAGTCAAGGCAACATAGGAAGTGGCATGGGGCTAAAACCCTTTCCATCTCATTAAAGAGAAGAAATCTCACTAAACATTTAGGTTTTCTTTGCAAAGGGAAAACAACCGAGGGAACTTTTCTAACATTGGTTGGTCTACCCAAATGTCACTCCACGGCATGACTGAAGTTCCCTTTATTCGGTTTGCACCTGGCAAAAAGTCTAAAGTTGGAGAAGAGTTTGAGAACATCTTTCCACCAAAATGAGCCAACTGGGGTCCTAGCTTGAGGAGGATTTGAAGGGTTGGAACAAAAATGAGACCAGGTGAGGCTAACGCAAGGTATATCTACATTTTTATAGAATTTATCTAAATTCTTCATCAAGAGAGCATCATTCTAATGTTGGACATCTATGATTCCCTGGCCACCTTTTTTTTTGGTTTGCAAGCATCTTCCCATGCTACTAGGCATGTACCTTTTCTATTGATGTCCCCTTTGCTCCACAAGCGGTGCTTTTCGTAAACATCTATACGTTTTAATGACCTGTGGTGGGAATTTCAGTCTACACATGTAGAAAGTTGAGCTGAAAAGACAGAGTTGACTAGAATCAGCCTTCCATTGTAGGACAAGAGTTTGCTAATAGAAGAGAGCCTTCTCTCCATCTTGGAAAGCAAAGGAGCAAATTCATTTAGAGAGGTCCTAGTTGTTCCTAGGGGAAGGCCAAGGTAAGTAAAGGGCATCTGGCCAACTTGGCAACCAAAGGTTCTAGCAAGATGAGTGGCTCTGGAAGTAGTTATATTAATCGGCACCAGGTTGGACTTTAAGAAATTCACATGTAGCCTAGTGGAATCTAAAAAGGTTCGAAGCATTCCTTTTAGATTGAACAGACTGTAGCATCACCTGGAAGTATGAGGAGTGTATCATCTGCATATTGGACTATTGGGAAGGGTCCTTGAAAATCCTCACTAAGTGGATGCTTAAGAACACCATTTTGCCAGGTCTTATTAATCATTGTCTGCAGTAGATCTGCTGCTAGCACAAACAGAAGTGGAGAGAGAGGATCACCTTGTCTCACTCCTCTTTTACATTTGAAAGATTTTCCTGGCACACCATTAAGTAGGACTATGGAGGTACCAGTACTAAGGATGTTTTTTTATCCACTAAATCAATTTTTCAGGAAACCCTTTGTGCTCCAAGATGTCTAAGATAGCCTAATGTTCAATTTTACCAAAGGCTTTCTCAAAGTCTAGTTTTAAATTACACATTCTTTCTTTGAATGATGACAGATATGCAAAAACTGAAATCCCAGCCCAGACAATCTTGGATGGTTCTCCCCTTGATAAAACCGTACTGATTTTGATGGACAAGGTTTAGTATGTCACCCTGCAATCTAGAAGAAAATATTTTAGTTATACATTTCAAAGAGTAGTTCAGCAGGGAAATGGGCCTGTAATCATTGACAATTTCCTTTTTTGGAATTAGAGAAATAACTAAAGAGTTGATGCTGGTCGGATCATCATTCTGTCTGCTAAAGTCATTGAAAAGTCTCACAAAATCATTCTTGATGACATTCCAACATTTTTTTTTTTGATGAAGAGGCCATTAAAGCCATCTGGACCTGGAGAATGATCATTAGGCATCTCACTTATGACTCTCTGAATTTCCTCCTCTGTGAAGTCAAGTCCAAGATGATTCAGCTCGGTAATCTGTCTAATAAGGCAGCTAAGTCATAGTTCATGCCTGAGAACTCACTAATACCCATTCTATTTTTGAAGGAAGTCCACAGGAGATTAACTTTCTGCTCATGATCGGAGTAAGTGTTACCTTCTGTATCAGCCAGGGAAACTATGTAGTTTCTTTTATGGGCTATGGTGGCCATCACATGGAAGAAGTGAGTGTTTTCATCTCCTAAATGTACCCAACACGTAGAGTTTCTCTGTTTCCAATACTTCCTTTTTTTATTCTAGGAGATTGCTTAGATGAGATTTGACAAGTCTTCGGAAGCTGATTCCAACCTGGATAAGTTCCTCTCGATCTTCTAGACCATCCAATAGTGACAGGACCTAGCTACAGTTGTGAATAAGTTTTCCTAGGTTGGAGAGCTTTCTACTCCAGGTTGAACAAGCCAACTATCATTTTAGAAGATGTAGCTTCTCACGACCTCTTGATATGGCATGCATTTTTTGGAATGCCTGGGTCTTACAATGATATCAACGTCCTTCACTAGTCTCCGTTGTTTGATAACCTGGCACGGCTCCAAGTTTTGTCGCAGGTACGTTCGTTGGCGGCGCGCGGGGTACATGAATCGCGCGAGGAGGGAAAGAGTCCGCTCGCGGGAGGGGAAGAGTCCGAGCACATAAAGGAAACTACCGCGGGGAAAGACCGCGAATGGCAAGCGTCGTAGTAGCGCACATAAATCTTGTAGACGGCCTCTTTTGCCAACTCCCTCAAATTGCCAAACCTAAATGCAAAACTGTTGAGACTTGTTTTTGAGCTTTTTGCCAAAATATAAGAATGTCAAACACAAATGACAAACTGTTGGAGTTGCTCTTACCCGTGGGAGTTCTGAAAGGTTTGACAAAATCTAGTTGCGTATATTGCTCTAATTGTAAACATACCAATGCTAACTGGATACATGAAGATGGTACGGAATGTCAATGTTCTCAGGAGCAATAATGCTGATTAGTCACAGTTTTTAAATCACAGTGCCGATTTGGTAACATATCCATGCATGCCAACCGAGTTACATGTGCACAAGCAAAACTTTGGAATAGAAAGCAGAGTATCTCAATGCAAAGTGCCAAATTTAGAAACGCTGCACGGTTGAAGATCAAAACCATACCACATTCTAGAGGGGCTACATTAGGGGACGTATAATACAGACAAGTGAGCCACATGGAGCTTCAATGTGTTCACTTAACATATCAAACTACTAGCCATTTTTAACACCGTAACTGTTAACCACAATTTAGGAACCGAAATTTCTGTCATTTTCAGGATGTGCTCACACAAACAATCCACCGTTCCTAATTTTTCAGTACATAAGCACATGTCAGATGTTGACTACTCCCTTGAAGCAGATGGTCAAAGAAACTGTGAGTAGACATAGCAGGTAGAATTTAGAAAGTACCATCTGAACCATTGCTCCAGCACCAAATCTTGCCTAGTATCCACACAATCACATCAGCCAAATCTGGTTACTTCAATAAAAATTTGCCCACAGCATGTGGTACGAACCTCTCCTCCCTGCTATACCATTTTCCTCCACAAACGATATTTTCCAAAAAAAGTTCCTCCACAAACCATCAACATGCATGCCGTGCTGTTCCACCTCAGAGAGACCGAGGCTGCCAAGGAATCTGTCAACGTCATCACCACTCCGCTGGAACGAGGAGGAAAACAAGATTGGGCTCCAAGAATCAAGCCTCAAGTCAAAATCATCTCAGTGTTGATTATGGTTCATGAGAAACCATGCCGCCAGGAGTCGTGGGATTCAGTCCATAACCTTTATCCAGTAGACTGGCTAATGCATTCCTGGTATATTCCTTTTTTAGAATTATTTAAAAAATAAATAAATGTGATCTCCACCACAAACCATATAGAGAATTTTCTTCAAAATAAAGAAAAACCCCAAAAATTGTATGTTTCTGTTTGTTTTAAAACTTTATCCTTTCTTGTGTTTTCCCTGCAGCTCCCTATACTTGTGCACTTATATAACTTAGCCTGCCAAACTTACAATTGACTGCCTTGGGTCCTCAATGTTTTGTCCTCTGCACCAATTGCTAACAGTCTGATAGTGGGGGTAACTACTCAGCTTTGACCAGCAGATTTGACCTCCACATCCTATGACAGACCAGAATGAAATGAAAATGTTGCCTCTAGTCTGGCCTTGGAACATCGTCCACGATGGGAAATGGGTGCATCATACATGCATAATTAAGCAATGACGTAGACCACTCAATAAGATGATTCAAGCTGGTGCCTTCTGTAACAGATGTCAGCAACTCAACCAGGGCTTCTTGAAAGTCCACAGATAATATATCGACAAGTCTCGCTGTTTGGAACAAAACCCAGGTCTAACATCCGATCCTGCAGTGCTAGTGACTCTGCTGTGCTCCTAGTCTCGCAGTAAGTCCTCATCAATGCATTGAAGCTCTCATTACAGAGGATCTGAAAATCAAGTGCTTAACGACTTCACAATTAGTTCTGCTCTATCCAGGTCGCCTTCCTTGCAGAAGCCACAAACCAAGGCAGCACAAATGGCCTCGTTCGGATGGAAATCGGACTCAATCATCTCCACCATTATTGACTGACCTGCCAAGCTCTTTCCCAATCTGCAAAGGCAGGTTATGAGTGCCTGGTAAGTGTCATAGTTGGGTTTCACTTCTCTAGAGGTCATCTCAACCTTCACATCCAAAGCCTCCTTTGGATTGTCACATCGGCAGAAGCAATCCACAATCATATTGTACACCTCCAAACTAGGAGTGTGCCCATCCTCTATCATCCACTCCAGCAAACCCCCTCGCAGCATTAGGCGCATATCCTCACACAATGCACTGATCAAGCAGGTATAACTCTGTGATGGGATGACAATACCATATTTCCTTAGTGGCGCCACCATGTTCAAGCAGGTAAGCAGCTTCCCAAATTTTACATGACCCTCAATGACAACCCTGAGAGGGTATGCTATGTCCAAGAGCCCACTCCCAGCCATCTCCATCAGCAGCGACCTAGCCTGCTTTAGTTGTCCCTCATTACAGTACCCTGTGATCAGAACACTATAAGCAACAGCGTCAGGGCACAAACCACCTTCCACCATCCTGTCAAACAACCGGCGCGCATCGCTCAACCTCCAGGCCTTGCACAACCCGTCCATCAGGATGGTATGCGAGACCAAATCAGGCGGCACGCGCCTGTGCGGCATTACATCAAACAGGTGCAACGCGTCCTGCAGCCTCCCCTTGCAGCAGTAGCCCGCGAGGAGGGTGTTGTACGTCACGACGTCCGGCTCGAACCCTTGCTCCTCCAGCTCCTCGAGGAACCCCTGCGCGCGCTCGGCGTCCTCCCCGCGGCAGAGCGCGGCGACGAGGATGTTGAACGTACGGGCGTCGGGCCGCACCCCGGCGCGCGCCATGGCGCCGCGCGCGGCCCAGAGCTCATCGAACCGGCCCGCGCGGGAGAGCGCGGCGAGGAGCGCGTTGAAGGCGGCGGCGTCGGGGGCGCGCCCGCGGCGGCCGCGCGGAGGGCGGAGCGGAACGCGTCCCGGAGGCGGGCGTGGCGGAGGAGAACCTTGACGAGGAGGCCCGGGAGGGAAGGGTGCGGCGCGGTGGCGGACGCGAGGAGCAGCGTGGGCGGCGCGTCGTGCCGCGGGTGGAGGCGGATGAGGTGAGAGAGCGCGTCGAGCGCGTGGCAGAAGAGGCGGGAGGAGGCGAGCGAGTGCGCGAGGAACGCAAGGTGGGGAGGCGAGGGCTGGAGCGGCGGCGGGAGCGCGAGGAGGAAGCGGAGGGTTGGGAGCGGGTGGGAGTGGCCTGCGCGGAGAACGACAGCGGTGAGCTCGTCGTGGCCGAGGTAGGGGAGCAGACGGGTGAGGTCTACGGGCTTGGCGTCGTCCGTGACGGCTGTCAGGTGGGTGGCGACGAGGTCGACGACGGCGACGTGGGGGTTGAGGGCGCGGGGGAGGAGCGAGGTCAAGGTGCTCGACGGAATGCGCGACACAGCCGTCGACATGGGTTCGTGCCAGTGCCAGGCCGTGGGCCTTGGCAAATGACACCCAGGAAACCAAAGTTTCGAACCTACGAAGGGCAAGTGGGACCCACTGGTCAGCGACGGAGCATAAACCCCAACTCCCCAGTCAGTACTGGTCTCTTTCGGCTTTCGCGTGCTCCGCAGCCACGACCCAGATTAGAGAGGGGAGAGAGAGAGACACACTGACGGACCTAGTGGATAGTTCAGGTAGGCCCAAGACTACCCTGAAATTTGGCCCAAAACTTTTTTACTACTTTGCACCATAGCCTACCAAATTGGCCCGATGCCTCTATCTCTCGACGCAAGTCCGGTCCACCTTCGGGACTCCAACACCATACCGGCGTGGCGCCGCTTCAAACCGACGAGTTGGCGGTCGGGGCACTGGGGCTCAAGCGCCACCTACCGCTACGCAACAAAGGAAGCCCCACTCGAGCCCCACCTAAAAATTTTGTCGATGAGCCCTGCCCGGTCGCATCATCCTACCTTGATCGTGTAATCAATCAACTAATCGTGAGCCGCAACTAATCAAGGCCCGGCCATTAACGTAAAAGGAACCCTATCCCAACGCCGCAAGGGCTATTTCCAACAACTATGGGTTGCAGTCATATTATCCAACGGCCCGAGCTTCATCGAGATGCGTGCTACTAGTTTGTTCTCCTATACTCCTACTACGTAGTTCAAGCTCCGGGTTTGGTGCGGCGTTGGCGCCAGAGACACGCATGGGCGGGGGGAGGGCCGCTTAGGGGGGGACACCGGATGCGCCGCTACTAGTGCGGGGCTGCTGCGGACCAAGGCGGGGGACACGGATCTTGTTGCCTCCTAGTATAACGATGCTTTTACCACCGTCCACGAGAGTCGAAGGTCTGGGCCGGACACGAGTAGCGGCCCGAAGAATCCAATGCAATCTGTTGCACATGGCGTTCAGGTTGATGGGATTTGACGATTTGGTCTTGAGGATACCCTCTCGAGGAGGAGAGAGGGCCGGAGGCGGAGGAGAGAAGCAAATACGACGGCCTCGGGCGCCGTGCGGACGGCGCACCGATGCCCTGCGATGACACCGTGTCACGACCGACTTGACTTGACATGTTGCTCCCTGATGGCAACGGTAGAAAATATCCGCGTACCGCGGGCACGAGACCCGCAGGCGCGGATACGGCGTGAGTCACGTGCCCCGCGGCACGCAGACACACATACATAGAGTTGTGCCCAACGGCAAAGCCTTCACCGGTAAAGAAATAGTATGTCAAATCCGCCCGTCTGCGCTGGCGACATACGCGCCACTATCGCGATGGTATGCTCGTGCGTTCTAGGGTTTCCACCCAAATTCCCAATCCCCGCTCCACACTCCACCAGCAGCCGCCGCCCCGTGACCCTGAGGCCGTGACCCACGCGACCCGTGTGTCGCGTCTCGCCTCCCCAGTCCCCACTTCGCGAGCCG
This sequence comes from Hyparrhenia diplandra, assembly GCA_015847255.1. Taxonomy (NCBI): domain Eukaryota; kingdom Viridiplantae; phylum Streptophyta; class Magnoliopsida; order Poales; family Poaceae; genus Hyparrhenia; species Hyparrhenia diplandra. The sequence continues at coordinate 43,959 of JADLZK010002105.1, forward strand.
CGGTCGCGGCCCCTGGCATCGCGCGTCCCCGCCTCCGTGCCTCCCCACTCGCGGGCTGCAGCAACCGGCGAGCACGGCTGCTTCGCTCGGCGCGCGCTTCTTCTCGACGGCCGCGGCGAGATCTACGCGGAGGGAGGCTGCGAGCCTCTCGGCGGAGGGAGAGGAGCGGCAACCGGCGAGCCAGGCACGCATCTCGGCGGAGGAGCATCAGCGCGAGCCTCTCTGCGGACGGCGGCGGCGAGATCTGTGCGGAGGGAGGTGGCCGCGAGCTTGCTACGGGGAGTCTCCGTCTCCGCCTCCGCCTCGCAGTCCACGGTCGTCTCTCGGCCTCGGATTGTATGGTATAGGAAAATAAGGTAATAATAAGTTCTCTACATAGAAGTATGTAAAGTGTTGCGATGGTTTTTCCTTTAATTGAGTCCCATTACCATTAATTTTTCCTTTAAGTTCTCTACATTTAGCAATTTATTTCGTGTAATCTGCTCAAATACTTGAATGCAGAAACCTTAGAGTTCGTACTCGAATCTGCTCAAATACTCGAATCTGCTCAAACCTTAGAGTTCGTACTTGAATATGCTCAAATACTTGAAATGCAGAAACCTTTACTTTTGTGTTTTGTCATGATAAGAATGATTTTTTTCTATTAGTATGAGTTTAAGTAAAAAAGAGGTTTATTGATAAGATTGTAAAGGATTAGGGGTTGTAAAGGATTAGGGATTGTAGATCATCATCTTTGAGCCTAGAATTGAATTAAATTTTTGTAAGTTTTCAGGATTTTTGAGGCAAGAAGAAATCAAATATAGCATTTCTTTTTAAGAGGTATAGGCAAAAAAAAAAGTTTACCAATTTTGGTTAATTTATAGTCATTTTACCGATTTTTTCTTTGAGTTTTGTTGTATTGGGTAAGAATTTTTTTTGATGAGGACTACCCTTGTTTTCAATTTCTAGGTCCGCCACTGGAGAGAGAGCCAGAGGAAGTGAGAGATGAGTCTGCAGATTCCGGTGAGATCAGGCGCCCTCCGCCGCCTCCTCCTTCTCTGTGGCGCTGGGGGCCTCCCGCGCCCCTACTCCACTGGCGACCGGCGCAGGCGGGTGATCCGCGAGGCAAGGCAGGAGGAGGAGGACGAGGCGTTCCTCCGCACCCTCAATTTCGGGCGCCGACCCGAGAACAACCCTTTCCCCGCCGAGGCGTGGCAGGAATTATCCGACGCCTCCGCCGGGAAGCAGCAGCAGCAGCAGCCCGAGCAAAGCGCGCAGAAGGTCGTCGGGGAGACGCTGCTGGAGAAGCTTAAGCTGAGCGATGGTCCCTCTGCCGCCGCCGCCACTACAGGAGGCGGCGATGAGCCGCGGCAGCCTGAGGACGAGCCTGCGCCCGCACAGCCGGTGGACGTGGACGAGATCTTCCGAAAGATGAAGGAGACCGGGCTGATCCCAAACGCTGTGGCCATGCTCGATGGGCTGTGCAAGAACGGCCTGGTGCAGGACGCCATGAAGCTGTTCGGCCTGATGCGTGAGAAGGGAGCCATCCCGGAGGTGGTCATCTACACAGCTGTCGTCGAGGCATTCTGCAAGGCGGCCAAGCTCGACGACGCCGTGAGGATCTTCAGGAAGATGCAAGGGAATGGAGTCATCCCCAACGCATTCAGCTACTGGCTCCTGATACAGGGGCTGTACAAGGGGGGCAGGCTGGATGATGCTGTTGGGTTCTGTGTGGAGATGTTTGAGGCTGGGCTTGCGCCCAACGCTGAGACATTTGTAGGCTTGCTTGATGCAGTGTGCAAGAAAAAAGGGGTGGATGAAGGTGAGAAGCTTGTAAGGAGCTTCCAGGACAGGAATTTTGCTATTGATGAGAAATCAATCAGGGAGCACCTGGACAAGAAAGGCCCATTCTCATCAATGGTGTGGGAGGTGATCTTTGGCAAGAGAAAATCAGACAGGCCTTTCTAATCTCTAGCAGAAAGTAGTATGTGCACACTCTCATCATTTTGTTAGCCTTGTAGTTATTATTTCTCAAGAGTTTGTTTGCTTCCATGGTGAAACAGAATGGGTACCATGTCTTCTTGTATGCAATCTATCGACTATCGTTGTGGCGATCTGTATGCACTTCTGTTATATCATGCAATTCACCTCGATGTATTCAACTATCCCACTTAGGACATACTTACTGCAATTCACCTCGATCCATTGAACTCCCCCAATTAGGACATACTTACTGCAAATGAGTTGCTGTTTGCAATGTACTTTGACTATTGGCAATGCAAGTGCATGATGATCAATTCACACATGAATACATAATTTATGCTCAGATACAACCGTTGTCATCTTAGTGTTGCTTTAATACAATGACTTGATAATTTGAGAATCTACTTGTTGATACTTAAATCTAGTGACCTTTGAGAATCAACCTGCTGATACTAAAAATCTAGTGACCTCATAAACCACAATTGGCCGACTTATAACATGGAATTTCATCCAAACACATATCTAGAAGTTTTCAAAAATGATTGAAACACTTGCTGTTTTCAGATGAGGTTACTATATGATACCATGCAAAATTTCAAGTCCAAACTCCACATCATTTGAGAGAGACAATGACAAATCCAGGGTTCAGAAGGACACTAGGACAAAATCTGTGCATGTGTCTGGCAGTTTGTCCCTTTTGTATCACACAAAATGGATGAAGCTTCGTCGTGAATGTTGAAATTTTGTGTGATGTGGTAATATGACTCGGGTTGTTAATGGTAGTGAGTTTTCAGTATTTTCGAGAACTTATAGATACAATTATTTTATGGTGGTTTCAAACTTCCAGCACTCTCGTGTTCATGGGATATGCTCCCTTCAAAGTATATCAGTTGAAGACTCATTTAAAGTAGAAAAACACAATTGACATTGCTAAGGGTGTGTGTTGTAATTGCCGCAACTTGTCGTGCCACAAGTTTGGCGCACTGCACTTGCTTAGGACGTTGTTTGGTTTGTTACTACATCTTTGGTGTGCCGCACTACTCCTTTAGGCATCTTTGTACTCCCTTCGGTTCACTTTGCATGATATTTGACCACTAATTTCTTCTAGAATGTATAATTAAAATATTTCAATTTTTTTAGATTTTGTGAGTATATGTGAATACAAATCTACATAAATAGCTTACATGTTTCCGAACTAAATAACCTAAAAGTTAATGATATTTATAGTTTTTAAGGTTTGTCCATCTTGTCCTAAACGACATGTTTTTGTGACAGGAGGGTGTAGTTGTTTACACCTGCCACATTCATAAAAGTTTTCGTGAATCTTTTTTGTTCGCTAGAGATTTGGTGGCTGCACTTGCGGCATGGCGAGGTTGGGCAGCCATCCAAACATACCCTTACATATAAAGTGTTATTTCTCATAACTTTAACCTAAGTGCTGCCCTTTTACTATAAAGTTGTGTGCACAAGTACATACTCTTTGCCTATAAAAATTGAAGACTCTTTTCTAAATATCATAAAAGATCTTTTCTAAGTTGACCTCGACGTTGCCATCCATCCAGGTGCTGAGTTTGCTTGTTCCTTAGCTAAATGTGTAGGTATGGATGCATGGTGCACTGAAAATCTACCTACTAGGACCAAGGCAGACTTGCTTAAGCATGTGCTGGCCATTACTCACCGGCATTGGAGTGACCAAAAACTATATGGGGCAGAACTGTATTTGAATTGAAACAAGTATTTTGAGCTGAAGACAGATGATGCTGAGGTCTTAAAAAAAAATGGTGCCTATAATGATGATCTTCAAAACAAGATTGATGAGCTAGCTTTGGAGTTCGGAATATGAGGACCTAAGGGTTAGTTTCTGAAGCACAACAACCTCAAAACCAAGTCTCCTAGTAAGTTCTTCACAAACTTTATGTTCTGTTGTTGAGATACAATCTGAATTTCTGATTGTTGTTTTCCTAATTTCTAACATAAAACTGGTTTTTGGCCATTTGATCTTATCAATGGCGTTGTTGATATGGTGGCAAAGTCATAGAGCTCCAAAGATTTGCAAAACGTGTTGAGCTTTCTATCTCAACTTTGGGCTGTGAGCACAACTAGAGCACATTGAGTTTGTATGTGACTAACTAATATTGTTAATCATTTGAGTTCAAGAACTAAATCGAATCTATCCGTGCTTGCTGAAAATTTCTTTTGTTTACATTTTTTCCAGTAGATTCATACTAAGAAAATAAACAGGTTATAGCTTAAGAGGCTAAATGGTTTGGTCTATGTTCTGTACTACTGAATGATGGCAGTGAGGTTTCAAAAGCATCATGAGAAAGAAGCAAGCAGCTTTGATCCTTTGTGTTTGGATGATTTTGTTTGGAACAATGAATGGGTTGATGTCAACGCTGAATCTGTCCATAATGGCAGCGGACTTGACATTACATGGTAACAAGTTAATGATGGTGTTGGTGCATCCCAAATGCTTCAAGGTCACACTTTTTCTAGGGCAGCTCGTGGCAATGTGATAGATAATAATACAACCTATACTTGGAGGCAGTCTGCATCTGCTTGTGCTCGAAATAGGATGGCTGAAGAACTGCAGGAGGTTGAAGACCTGGAAGATGATGACTGATGAATATTATTTGGTTGATGATGTGGAAGTTGATGACTGGTGAAATTGCATCTAGCCATTCCACTCTGCCCTCTATCCATTTGTTCCCTGTCCAGATCCGAACACTAGCAGCACTTGCCTTCCCTCTAAATCTCCAATCCTGCTCCTGCAGGAACCTGGTGGCGGCCCTTCACCACCAATGACATGAGTAGGCAACTTTTGCAATGACACACAACCTCACTAGGGCTAGTGCAGGACGGTGCACATGGATTCATGGCCTTGGTAGAACCCAGGCTTCAAGTGGGCATGGTTCGTCAACAAGGGCAGCACGATACTCTGGTAGTGCAGCCATAGAGGAGGTGCAGGTCTACAGCACGTGGTAGGCGCTAGGTGCAAACCATGTATGCTACAAACACTCATGCTGCAATAGTAGGTATTTTGTTCTGTGGCACTTCCCAACCAACGAAAAAGCCAGAAATCAAGGTAAATAACTACAATTTCCTATTTTCCAATCCCTTCTGTTGTGTATTCCAGCACTTATGATTGATGGCTCAATATTTATCGTAATTCTTTGATTTTGAACATGGAATAAGAAACTGCTTGCATTTTGTTCAGTGACTTCAAGCAATGCCTAGTTATACTCTGATGTGTTTTATGTTTTACTATTCTTTAGTTCTCTGAGAAGTACACTAGTTCTTTATTGTGTAGTCCTCTGTATGATTAATAGTTTTGTTGATAAGCATTGCGTGACCTTAGAAGCAGTATAGCAACTGCACAAACTCATCTGAATCAGGATTGAGTGCCCACTAGAGCTGCCATTTTCCAGTTCTTGGAATAAAAAGAAATGGCTTGACCTATTTGCCTTTGATTTTTTTTATGATTGGCATTGGTTCACATATTTGTGTTTTAGCTGTGAAGCCTTGTTTACTTTTCCATGTTCTACTGCTTCAACGGTCCAAAGTCGTGTGTCAATAAGGACAGCCCAACTTCTATAATATGGCGATGTTTTCTCTCAGCTGATCCATTTTGATGATGAGCATGATGGCACAAAAAACAAGATAAACAAGGATGTGAAAGCTAGGGCTTCGCCATAGAGGGGAAACTGTTTTAATGATGCAAGCTAATAGAAACAAGTAACATTTTCAAACCAGAGTTGTGTATTAGATTAGGTTACAATCTCAGTTTACCAGCAAGCCTAGCCATCTATCCCTAGGTTTCCGATTAGTTCCATCACTTGTGTGATCTATCATCCTACCCAAAAATCCTTTTCGGACCTTCATGATTTGAGAGGCTATTCAGTTTTCAAACCTTATACTTTGTTCCATGTCAATTCTCTATGTAAACCTTGGAATACTCCATGGGAAAGGGCTACAACATCACCATGCATTTGCAGGCTATCATAATTAATGCCAACATCATGTTTTTAATGTTTAATTATTGCATCCGGAGTGTTGGTTTGGTACCTTCATCCCTGAAATGGACCCACTTGATTGTTCCCAACTGTATCTTGAATCTTTGTTGATTCAAACCAATTGTTCTCTCAAGATTTCTACGAGACTCCATTCACAAAGTTTATAGTCTCTATATTCTTTGGGCACTTCCCAGGAAGTAATGATGATATTTACATTGGCAATACTGGAAACCCAAGCTTGAAAGTTGGGCATAGCTTGCCAGGGTATAAGGACGACTCTTAATTTCTTTACAGTGTATATGTATATCTAAGTACATAGCACAAGCTATATATTATCTAGAAAAGTCAAAATATCTTGCAATTTGGATTAGAGGAAGTACTATATATATCTGCTTTGAGGTTATTGGCGAGAGACCTTGGCATATCTCGAAACAATGCAAGATAGCTTCTCTATTCTTTAAATTTATGTACTGCAACGAACCAAAGAAAAAGAGTACTCCCTCTATCCCAAACTCACATACGATGTGAAAGCTGGTTTACAGATTTGGATTGTTTGATGGTGCTTATTACTCTATCGGTTCCAAATTATAAGTCGTTTTGATACGTATCAGATATAATAATATGTCTAGATACATAGCAAAATGGATGAACCAAAAAAGTCAAAACGACTTATAATTTGGAACGGAAGTGACGCTATATAATTGCCATGAAAAAAAAACAACGGTCATACTTGTTTTGAAGATTTTCAAAATTTTGAGAAGGTGATATAATTATTGGCAGCTGCAGACCAATTGAGCTGCAGCTATTCTTTGAGTAATTATAATTGTTACAACTTTGGTACTCATATGCGTTGCCAAGGATTATTCAAAATAAAGTAAACCGTAATAATATCTATCAAGTAACCTTATAGTTAGTTTCTAACTTCTGTTAATATATAATTATAGAATTCTACATCAATATCATAAAGCAATGAATTTATATAAGACCCCTTGCACATATACAAATGCATACACACCCTTTCCTCTAAAGGAGGCAAAATAAGCGTGTAATGCATGCCACCACCACCAGAATCATCAACTCACTTTTTCTAAGCTGTGAAAAGAAAAGTTGTTCCAGCACTCATAGATGTTAGTGGACTCGGAACCAGTGACCAGGAGAGACGTGGTTCGGCACCAAGGGTGCTACAGCTACATGGGTCCCCTTTTTAGTGTAAGTGCCAAGCCATCCCGAAAAAATGCAGTTGATGAAGGTACAATAGAGGACGACAAAAACACAAGATTTAAAATCCAGTGGTAATCATCCGCTTTGCTCCATATATAATGTTAAAAGTATAGATTCGTGTAGTTAGAGATAAAGATATATAATCCTAAAGATATAATAGGTCTAGACTCAGTACAATTTGTGTTGTACTCCACATCAATTTATACAGTGTTTGGTTTGGGAAATCAACCCATTCTAAGTGTGCATCATGGGTTCATTCCTTAAATTTGGTAGAATAATTTCATTTCTCATACAAATATTATACTAGTATTGATTATTAGCTTGCAACGTACATGATGATACTGATGGATAAACAACATCCCTTTAAAGTCATGGTCGGTCATGTACCAAAGTCCTAAGACATGTATCAATAATTATGCCACCTACATGATGAACATATATATACGACATCCTAAGGACTTATTAAGCCGTATCCATTTGATTTCCACAATGACAATGTCGAGAAAGCTCATTCCAGGATAGAACACTAACTCAAACTTTCACTTTCACTTTCACACCTAGACTATTCATCCATTATTCATTCCAATTCAAAGTATCAGGCAAGGATGAAGCCGTGATTTTACCCTCTCAACACAGTGGGGCTGATGCTTTCCGATAGCGATGCTAGACTGTCCCAAAGTGCGGCATCAAAGTAGCTCATGGGGATAGTGTTACACGTACATCTCTCACTACGGATGGTTACTATCGAAGCCGTACACAGTATTGGTCTGAATAATTCATGCAGAATGCTTTCTCATCCATTCTTTGTGAAGATGCCAATGGATGAGGGTGTCATAGCTTATAGCATCTGGTCAAGTCACCAAACTGACTGAATGCACACGTTTCTTCTTCTTTCTTCCTTGAGAGAAAAAAAAGAGGAAAAAGTACCTTTCTAGTCGATCGGTGCACATGCATACCGCTAGTGCGTTTAATATGGATGGATGTTTTCATGACTGAAATATTGTGTAATGCATTTGCTGTCCAGGTTAGCCTAGCAATTGATCTAGACCATGAATATTCCACTTAGGACTTGGGTAATCACAATTAAAAAGGAACAAAAATAGAGTAGAACTCTGCATTGTTTTGGATCTTCATGTACTCACTCACCCCGTCCTGATCAAATATAAGATATCCAAACAATTTTATGTCTGGACAAAAGACTAATTAACCAACCTACTCCAAACTAATTACTTAGAGCCTGTTTGGGTTGTTACTCATGTGATTAAAACTTTAGTCACCCCTCCTTTGGTTGGAGGGACTAAAAAGGACCAAATAAGAGAGAGAGAGGAGAGGAGAAAGAGGGAGGAGAGAGATAAAACTAGGCATGTGGTACAAGAAATAAAGATGTCACTTTAGTCACCATAAGTTGGGGTACCCTGACTTTTATAATTTATTCACCCCTGCCCCCTGTTTGGAGTTTAGGTGACTAAAAGTGACTACCAATCCAAACACCCCCCCTTAGACCCTGTTTGGATTGGGGTGACTAAAATTAGTCACCCCTATTTTAGTCAATTTAGTGACCTAAACCCTAAATAGAGGGGACTAAAAAGATAATGAGTGACTAAAATGTAAAAATCAGGGTACTCCTAGAATTTCTTGACTATTTTTAGTCACTTTTAGTGAACTAAACTCTAAATAGGAGTGACTAAAAAGTCGGGAGTGACTAAAATGTAAAAGTCAGGTAAATGTTTAATAAAGAGGTAGACACATACTCCCTCCGGGCTGGTATTAGAAGTCGTTTTGGACAAGGTTTTGGTCAAACATTGGGAATATAAATCATCAATAAGTTTTAAGTTGTTGAGTTTGTAAATATGAAAATTATACGAATAGATTTGTCTTAAAAAATACTTTGATAAAAGTATACATATATCATATTTCTATAAATATTTTTATAATAACAAGAGGTCAAAGTTGTGTTTTGGAGACCGTGTCGTTGTCCTAAACGACTTCTAATACCAGCCCGGAGGGAGTATATATCATGGCTGCAGTTTAAATGTTTAATAAAGAGACAGGCACATATTTATAGGGTTGACCAGTGCAAACTACTTTAATTATAATCTGGGACAAAATTTAGGCCTTCAATATCTTGAGTATATCACTGTATGTATTGGTCCAGGTTAGCTTGATTAGCAAGTTAAGGAACAAGGGTATAAAATCTACACACACACAGGCATTCAAGAGTAACATACCTGCCACAAGCAAGGAAAATGGCTAACATACAGGGACAACCTACTAAGCAATGCCCCCACAAGCTATATATCTCAACATGCTAGTTGTTCAACTAGGCAAATCCTAACTCATTTATATTTCTTCTTCATACCTGCGGCAACGCGTGCGGAGATCCCTCCTAGTATTAATGATGATGATGACAATATATGTGCTGAAGAAAATCATGCGGCACCACAACCTGGCGCAAGTTAATTTGAGCGACCCTATTAGCCACCAACCAAGGTCACATTAGCCATTTCTTCAACCTTTCTTACATTCATAATCATTTCTCGTGGTCACCTTGGAAAGTGATGGGTAGTGGATGTTCTTGGCCAGATTGTACTTTTTCAAAATTTAAAGTAGACGCCGTATAGTTATTTAACTGGAATAAATTCTGAGCCTCACAATGTGCTGCTTTTACAGGAACACTGTCTTTTGCGTCAGAATCGACTGAATATCGAAATCTATTGTTTGCAGTCATCAAACCGCAGGCAACCTGTATGGTCCCTACATAGTACTATCAAGTTTGATGTTAATCTTGTTAGTGGGTCATTTCGTACCTATCAAGTTGATGTATGCTGGCTGACGCCAAAGGACGCTGCATTGTGCTATAGCAAGAATCCACCATCGTTGAGTAAATATATGAGATGCTATTATACAGGTGTCTGGTTTTTGCAAATAGCCTGGCAATGTTGCTGGCCACACCAGTCATGCTTATCTTGGTGCTGTGCTTACGTCCGCTCAACAGCAAAAGACAATAGACGGACCCCAGAGGCAGAAACCCATTGCCTGAGACCTCAGACGAGCGAATTCTATCATATGCGTGTGCATAGCATATATATATACTCCTCCTTTGTGACAGTAGCTGCCATATATATATTCCCCAAAATTTTTTTTTAGAGAAAAGGGTCTCCCCGCTTTTGTATTACCAAAAGCCACCAACATATTCCCAAAATCTTCTCTGCTCGATTATATAAAAAAACGATGCATGTCCAGGAGTCCCAACAGACGATCACTCTAGGCCTGTAGAAATGGGCAACAGAGCAGCTTTCGTGGTTGCATTTCTCCTGAGGGCTATATATGGAGGCATGCAGATAGTAACCAAGCGTGCTTTCGATGAAGGCATGAGCACGTCGGTCTTTGTTTTCTACAGGCATCTGACTGGTATTCTCTTCTTGGTGCCCATTGCTTTTGTGCTTGAAAGGTAATCAATCAATACGACTCTTGCTTGTTCCATAGCTAGCTAGCTGCTTGCATGACACTGTCATTCAAAGTCTCTCTGAAATTATTATTTGCAGGAAAACTGCTCCGCCGCTGTCATTCAAAGTCTCTCTGAAATTGTTTTTTCATGCACTATATGGGTAGGTGAAGATTGAAGTCATTCTTATTTATTTGATTTCATCGGCTATGACCTGAGATTTATTTGGAACACCAACGGTTATCAACCTGTTTATACTTACGCTGCTTTCAATGAATAAAGAAATAGTATGGTCACAAAAAAATTAAAGCAATAGTAGTTTTGTCTCTTCATGTTTAACCACACATGTTCTGTAATCTATTGTTCTGGAAGCTCCTGTCAGGCACCTATGCTATGACTTCGTTTGAGTGCACACCTTGGCTCCTCTGTGCGAAACTGTGGAGTTCCCAGCTCAGTCTTGTGTTCATTTCTCTTCTTTTCTGGGTTGAAGTGCAGGATTTAATAATTCCTTCCTTAATTTTCTTCTCCACCAATACTTAGAATCTACTTAAATATTTATGTATATATATATACTTAAAATAACAACCAACAAAATACAACATTAGCGTGCCCTTATGGATTCGGCTTATGAATGCTCTGTTTATCTATGTTTATGCATGCTCTGTTGATATGTGCAGAAGTTCGCTACTTTAGATCAACGGATTGTTCTGTTAGTAAATGGTAGTACTATTTAGCGAGTCTTTCCTCAGTTCAGTTTGTGACTTTCCCGAAACAATGGTACGCAGCCTGCATGTAAGAAAAAAAAAAAAAGTCACTAATAATTGCATCTTTTTATATAAATAAAGGAAGGATATTCAAAATTATTACATCGAGTTGATACAATAAAAGTGAATTCACTTATGGCTTCTGCCTAACGCAAAGTTGCACATTTTTTTTTTTTTCTTATTTCAGGATTGCTGGAGCAATAAACATATATGGCCTTGGTCTCAGTTATTCTTCAGCAACATCATCATCTGCGATATTTAACCTCCTGCCTGCTGTGGCTTTCTTTCTGGCTGTTCTTTTGGGGTGAGCATCTCCATTTTCATACATACTTCCATTATTTCCTTGTAACAAGATTGGAATTCTGGACACATAATACACGGTTTCGAGGATTCTAATTTTGGACTAAACAAGGCAGAGCACAAGCTGTACCTTGTCTTCTATAGTTTTCCTTGTGCATAATGCCATAATATCCTATAAGATCCAGCTTATATGACATCAAGTCAGAACAATTTTGAATCCAGAAAGATGAATCTTGATTCTTAGATTACTGTAGGATTCCTGTTGGCACATGCCAAGATTTTGCAGGAGTTTTACTTCTATTCATTTTACCATAGGAAGTTAGGAAATCACCCACCCATACTAGCCCTGCAACTCCAGCACATACTGTTAGTACCAAAGTAACAGTTACATGCAAAGCAGCAAGACAAAAGCACTTGAATCTCTCTAACAAAAGAATCTTAATGTATGTTTAGATATAGTTTCATTTCAGAAAAATGCGTAATATGAAAATTATATAAAGTGACGGTCACACAAATGGATGATGGTTACATCTTGAGATGAGTGCTGACACTGTCATATCTTGAGTGAACATTTTGTGAATGATCTAGAAAAGTTATGAGTTCAGCATGTTTTGTGTTTCTAACCAGACAAACTTTTCGAACATTCATAATTTTATAATTGACATAGGATGGAGACTTTGAACTTGAAGAGATTCCATGGGATTGCAAAAGCTTCAGGCGTATTGTTTAGCATTGCAGGCGTAATCGTGCTTGCATTTTACCAAGGACCTGCATTCAGATCATTCATCCACCATAGCCCTTTTCATCACACAAGTAACTCCCATGCTGGGGTTACTGCACATCCTAAAAAAGGTTTGGATATTTGGAATTTTCTTGACGACTTTATCAACTACATCGTGGGCTCTTTGGACAGTTCTTCAGGTAAGAATGTGTCCTGAAGCTTCATTTATTTTAATGTTCAGTGATTATAGCAGATGCAGCTCAAATGTCAGTCTTTGTTTGCTCATGATATTTACCTACACAGTAATTGTTTCTCAGGGGCCTATGCTGGAAGCATATCCATCAAAGCTGCTCAACACAACTCTCCAGATGATCTTTGCAACAATTCAGTGTTTCTTCATCGCCCTAGCAGCTGAGAGGGATTTTTCAAAATGGAAGATAGCGCTGGACATACGTCTTCTTGCTGTGCTGTACTCTGTAAGTTCAATATGTTTTCAGATTGTGTTCCAAATGTATGTTTTTTTGGATAGCAACAGACGAGGTAGTTCTGATTTCTCAACCACTTCTCCCAAGCTCCTCTCAAACTGAGGTTCACCACTTCTCCCAAGCTCCTCTCAAACTAAGGTTCACATGCAACACTTCTAACCACACGGATTTGAAAAGAATTTTACTACTGTACTACTGCTATTAAGTAGTAGTTGTATTGCCTTTTGGGTTTAAGAGAGTAAAGCACATATTGGCACATATTTATTGAGCACGACCGGAATTTTCTGAATGACCTCTGGTCAGTAGAGCACGACCAATATAATCTGAATGTGATGCTAGCATGTCTCAAACTTCTGAAACGTGCATGATACAGGGAATACTTGTCTCAGGAGTTGCGTATTATATGCAAGTATGGGTCATTGAAAAAGTGGACCTGTTTTCTTGGCCATGACAATGCCAATAACCTTGCTTGTCACAATAATTCTGTCTTTGTTTCTCGGAGAAGCGGTTACCCTGGGAAGGTATGCAGTTCCGTATTACCCTTCATTTTCTTTAAACGATGGTGATGATTTACAATTTGCATTGTAACCGAAACTCCTCATGTCCCCTGCAGTATCTTAGGTGGAGTAATCATGGTTGGTGGTCTGTATAGTGTCCTTTGGGCCAAGAGGTCTGAGCAAGTGGATGCCAGGAAGCAACAAATGGCGCCTGCTCCATCAGAACCAACACAAGTTTAGGTTCACCTTAGCTTATTATGGTTGCACCCTCGTGCTCAATGGTAGTTAGTTTCAGTCTGGTTTGTATTTTGTAGTTACTGAAATTGAGACAACTGTAAAGTTTTGAAGTCTTCTTCCAATATATGTTGTCGATCTGTTCGTTAACCTTGGAATGCTCAGACTTAGTTCTCAGGTTTTGTGCACAATTCATTTCTTGTGGCAAAGGTAAATACAAGACAGATGCGACATAGTCGCATTTACCAGAACATGTACAACCCCTATTCTATGGTAGAGCTTTTCATAACAAGACAGCGTTCATTTTTTTCTCGAATATGCACAAGTGTGCGTATCTTTGTATTAAAAGGAAAAGAGTTTATATACAAGATGTCGTTGCTGGCTGCCAAAGAACAAGATAGCATTCGTCAGTCGATATCAGTACCCTTTGTTTATGATGATTTCTACTTATTACACACCCAACAAACATCATCAAACATGATGCATCAACGATAAATTGATCAGTTATCACAATAAAAATGAGAAAGAAGGTCGCACTTTTTGTAGTGTTCACCTTTGTGTCAAATGGCCCAAGGCTTAGAAGCAGTTGAGCACAACCCATGGATGGGTCAGGCATGGCATGGCCGGTGGTGGGTGTGCCGCGCCGATCTGGCCCAATGGAAGGGCCATCCCCGGGCCACTCCCCAACTCCTATTCTCCTAAACTAATATCCACCCACTACCACATCTCGTGCTCCCTCCTCTTTGGCCGAGAGGCTGCGGCTTCCCTCACCTTCCCTCGAGAGTGTCATCGCAACTTTCCTCCCCAACGAGCATGGCTCCCTTCTCCCCTGATGGTCGTAACTTCCATCCCTACCCTCCGTCGTCATTGGGTGCGACTTCCTCATCCCCTCCCCTTTTGTGGTTCGCTTTCCCCGTTGACTTCCCCTCCCCCAGCAACCATGACTTCCCTCTCCTCCTCATGAGCATAGGGGAGCAGATCGACACACCGGGGCCGAGGGGCGCATGTAAGGCGGCGCTGGCCTCGCCAGCGACACAATGACAACACAGAGGCTGACCCCACCTAGAAACACCGTAAGGTAGGCCCTTTGGGCCTTCGAGCTGTCCCAACTCAGTTAAACCCTTGTAGGGCTGTGCTTGGGCCATGGGAATAGCCCATGGGTAGGAACAACACAATATGCTAACAGGGTCGTCCGCCCATTTGGCCATTAATACTTGGCTCCCTACCATTCGGAAAGGCCGAGAAATCCATCCATGGACCCTAATGCGCTTCTCAAAATGTTTTCATGGTTGGTAGCATCCTCCCAATACTCAAATCATCAACACAGTTGTCCCCCTCCCGTGAAGCAAGTAGCTTGTCTTCAAGATGAGGAGGCACATCTTAATGCCACCTTGGACAAACCCTGAGCTGGAAAGAAAGAATTGACATAGAGTAGGCAGAGTTCAATCACCAGTCAAGTCAAGCTCAGCGCCTCAACAAAATGTGTCACCAAGGCTGCAACGTCCACAAATAGCTCATAGAGTGCAAGGTCAATGATGTGTCGATGTTTCCACATGCTAGTTAGAATCTAATTGCCTTCATAGAACTACTTTAGAACACTCTAGTCATAGAGGACATCACAATTCATGACACCATCAAGAGTGTGATAGTCCTCATGGATGAATATGCCATAGAAAAAGCAGGAGCTCTATGCAGGAGCACTATGCCAAGACACGGGGAGATGGGGTGGAGGGTGGCGAGTGCATCAATGTCCTTCATATGAGAACCAGAGAACTAGGGGGGCTTTGCAACAACCCCTTCCACTAGAAGTAATGGTGCCTCATTACCTAACCTTCAATCTATAACTGACTTGGTAATAATCGTGATTTGTAGGAAAGCATTGTGGTGTGTCATGGCCCAAGCTAATGTCAAGAATGATCGCAATCACTACAATGATGATGATAACCATGATAGGATCTACGATGTCATCTGTGACTGCCATGATCACAACCACAATTGTCACAATATGGTAGGCATAACCATCATGATGATGGCTCGATTACCTTGATGACAAACATGATGAACAATCACAACTTCCATGATGATGCATACTGCAATTATCGCTAGTTAGGCTAATAAATCCCCTTCTACGTACCCAAACTATTTTGGTCCTAGGGTTTTCGACACTCGTATCTACAATGTCGAGTGGCTAAGCAATTCCTTAAGACTGATTCAAAAATACAATGCAAGCTTTGCCTCGACACATTGCTTGAGGAGAAGTGTCGTCTACAAATCCACAAACGGGGATGACCTCATCACCATCAACTATTTCACATTACTAATGGTGGACTCAACACACACATGGCGTACTTGCATTCTAGAGGGCTTAATATGGCACTACCTATGTGTCATTTTTCACACGTAAAGATTGGTCTCGTGCTTCAAATCAAATAGCAAAAGCGCTCATATCACGAAACAACACTTTGTCGACACTACCTACCAAATTTGGCCTAGCCGATTTGAACCCGACCAAGCCTAGTCTTGCTTCACTAGAGTTCTATTCAACCTAGAAGACCTATTAAATCACTTTACGGACATCACTATTCTGCATATTCCTTTTATAAACAAGAGTTTGATCAAGTTATGATGTCTTTGCCTTTAGATAAAGTTCCAATCCTAGGCCCGATGACTTTAATACGACTTTGTGAAGAAACATTGGACTATAATTTGTCAAGATTTTACAACCTCTCGTAATGTTTTTTTTATGCTGACAATATGTGTTTGCAAAGTATGATGTTGTCAGTGTTTTAGATTTTAGACCTATATGTAGATTTCAACGAAAAATTGTCCTATAGACTATAGTTATGCATACCATCTATTATACACAAAAAACAACATGGTTTCATAAGAGCCATATCTATGCAAGATTGTTTGCCTTGGTCCATGTAGTATGCACAATAACGTCATTGGTCCATAAAAGAAATTTTAATTCTTAAGATTGATTTTAGAAAGCTTTTGACAAGTTTGAACACCAGCTTATGCTTCAGATCATGCGACATAGAGGCTTTTCTACAAAATGGTTATAGTGGATGAACTTAATCTTAATTATAATGGTATCTCATGGAAGATTTTCAATGTAAGATGGGAGCTAGACAAGGGGATCCTCTTCACCCATTCTTGTCATTATTGCACCGTATTTTCTGTAAACCCACTTAAACTCAACCAAAGACAGAGGCCTGCTCTCTTTGCTAGTGAGTTCATTGCAATGTTAGGACTTTCCAATCCTTCTATATGTTGATGACACTTATTTTTATGGAAGGGGATGCAAGATAGTTGTTTTTCTTCAACTCTCTACTAATTAAATTCCTTAGTTGATTCTACTAGACTAAAGGTTAACGATAGCAAATCAATGATGGTTCCTAACAATATTCTTTAGCCAACACTTTTGGATCTTCAAATGGATGTTTACCTTTTACTTGTCTTAGGTTACCTTTAATCTTGACTAAGCCGATTGTAGCTAATTTCTAGCCCTTGGTTAATGGTTTCAAAAGGCTTGTAGCAAGTATTTCTTCTTTCCTCAATCAAGACATTTGGAGTTAACTAATATAGTCCTTACCGCTCTCGCCTACTTTTTACTATGTGCACTTTTGTGCTACCTAAGACTACTTGTCAAGCGAATTATTAAATTCAGAAAACATTGTTTGAAGAGAGGTTCGATATCCATAATAAGGCATTGGGTCTAAAGATATCCAATAATAAGGCTACTCCTAAGGCTACATGGAAATTGATTTGTGTTTATAAAGAGAGTGGTGATTTAGGGGTGGTGAATCTTGGGTGAATCTTATTTGGGACAAGTACTATGTCATTGGCCGGCTACCTATTCTTGTTAGCCATGGATCTTTCTAGTGGCGTGATATTATGAGGTTTTTGGTTCCTATAAAGGGTTGTCTAATATGACAGTTAGAGATTGCTCTATTTATTTTCTTTGGGGAGCTCTTTGGAGTGGTTAGATTTGGAAAACACTTTGTCAGAGATTTACTCTTATGATAAAAACAAACATATGTCGCTTCAACAAGCTTGCCAAGATCGGACCCTATATGGCCTTTTCCATTTGCCTCTGTCAATAGAAGTTTTTCAACAGTTCCAGACTCTAGGGGCGCAATTTAATGTTGTGCAATTGGTGGAGGCTTCAGACGTATGAGTGTATACCTAGAACTCCTTTGTATTCTCTTCACATAAATCCTATGCACATTTGATTGGTCATTGAGCCTACTCTTTGGCTTTGGAAAGCCTTCAATCAAGACAAGAGGGTTCTTTTGGGCGCTTAAACACAACGAACTTGCAGTCGAATTGAAAAATATGTCCTTAGAAGACTACAATTGTGTTCAATGCAGTCTCTCTACTGAGAAAAGCCTGACAACATTTTTTTTTCTAGAATGTCTTTTTGCAATGAATATCTAGAACTCCTTGGGGTTAACCATATGAACTTTCAGGAACCAACTAAACATACCTTTCTTCATGGAGCTAATTACTTATATGTGTTGGGTATTTGGTTAGTTCAGAAAGATGCAGTCTTCAGGAAAGTTCCACCTTCACTCCAATCCGGCAAGAGGCACTTCAAGTCTTACTTTGCCCAAGTTATTCTTGGGGCAAAAGGAGCTTATGATCCTCAAATTAGGCCATGGATATTTTTTTTTTGGAAAAGGAAGGATTTTATTAATTCACAATCATTCCATCTAAGTTGATAGAGCAATCGCAAACCCACTCCCGGCCTCTACAAAAGCACACAGCCTAAACAAAACAAAAAAAAAGTCTGGTATTCTAATGGCTATCAGTACTAAGACTAGATCGCCACCCATATGCCTGGAAAAAAAAAACAGTATGACCATTTGCGCCAATTGTTGCGATGCCGCCACAAGCAAAGCCTGTGAAGGATGTTTCTGAAGCATAGCCCATGTACAAAGCTAATGGATAACCGAAGATACCACTTGCACAGGAGAATAACAATGTTTTGTTTCCAAAACCAAATTATTTCTGCATAACCAAAGCGATCAAGAAGTAGCTGCTACTCCCACTAGAACTAAAGGTTTTAAAATCCTCCCAAAACCCTGTAGCCAACTCCCAAACATACGAGGAATACTACGAGGTTGAGTAAGACCAAAAGCAATATTTATGTAGGCCCAATCATACGAGCAAAACGTCATTCAAAGAAAAGGTGTTTAATTGTCTCATTTTTTGTGACAAAAGCAACACTTTTCACTGCCATGCCAATTGCGTTTGGCTAAGTTATCCTTTGTTGGAATCACTCCTCTATGGAGATACCAGAGAAATTTTTTTATTTTTAGAGGAATCTTTAACTTCCAAAATAATTTCGTTTAAGTTGGGAAGATCTACACAAATTAGAGCTGAGTAATGTGATTTCGCCGAGAACTGTCCCTTTGGTCCAAATTCCAGTGGAACACATCAGGCTCTTATGTTAGCAAAATGTTAGCAATGCGAGGATATAGTTCATTCCAGGCTGCTAATTTAGGACCAATGAAATCACGTCTCCATGAAATATTTAGAGGTGATGCACTAAAGATCTCAGCTACGGTATCTTGCTTATGTCAAGCAATATTGTATAACCAAGGATGCTGTTCCCTTAGAGGTGATTTTCTAAGCTACTTATCCTCCTAAAATCTCACTTGGAATCCATCTTTGATGATGAAGGATCCAAAACAAAGAAAGTCTCATTTCACCTTCATCAAACTAGGCCAAAAATGTGAGTCTCCATTCTTCCAATAAGCCTGAGATAAGGGTTGGGAGCCTAAATATTTGGTTTGAATTAAACGCTGACATGTCCCATTTGTTTTGAGTAACATGAAAAGCCATTTACTAAGAAGTGTCCTTTTTTTAATGTCTAGGTCATGAATTTCTAACCACCCCTGTGCTTTTGGTTGACAAAGTATGCTCCATTTTCCTAGACAATATTTTCTCTTTTGGTTATCGCTTTGCCAAAAGAATCTAGAGCAGAATTAATCCAATTTCTTCAACACCCCTCATGGAATTGCAAAAAAAAGACATCATGTACAATTGAAAACTGCTCATTACTGAGTTAACCAGTGTTAGATGTTTCCCTTTCTAGCTGCTCAACCTCTTCTCAAAACGTTCTTCTACCTTTTTCCAATCCACATTCCTTAGCTTTCTAAAATGAATAGGAATTCCTAAGTAAGTCATAGGAAAGTCCCCAGATTTACATCCAAAAAGCGCAGCATTACTTCCTGGGCCTCGCCAAAGCAATACAATTCACTTTTATGGAAGTTTATTTTAAGACCTGATGCTTGCTCAAAAGCATAAAGTAATAACTTTATATTTTGAGCTTTCTCTAGATCATGGTCCATAAAGAGAATTGTATCATCAGCATATTGCAGGATTGATAAATTAGCATCTACTAGATGTGGCACCACTCCACTAATCTACCCATCTTCTTTGGCTCTATCAACAATACTGAACAAAAGAGGAGCTAGTGGGTCTCCTTGATGAAGGCCTTTCTTTGTTTGGAAGAAGTGGCCAATCTCATCATTTACATTAATTGCTACACTTCCACCCATAATGAAGGTTTCAACCCATTCGGTCCACTTGGGTGAAAAGCCTTTCATATGCAGTGTTTGTAGCAAGAATGGCCATCTAACTTTCTCAAAATCTATTTTGAAAATTATGCCATTTAACTTCTTTTGGTGGAGTTCATGTATTGTCTCATGCCGGACAACAACCCCTTCAAGGATGTTGCGTCCTCTCATGAAAGCTGATTGAGTTGGGCTTATTATGTAGTCAGCCACCATATTAACATGGATAGAAACCTATGTGTAATTTCAATGATTTTCTTTGTTTCATTCTTTGTATCCTAAAGGAAGTTTTGTTTTGTTCCGATAAAAGCTCAGTATATTTGATCGATCCTGATTCCCTTTCAAAAAAAATATAGAGGAACTGTAGTAGAGTTCACGGTTTTTCATCATGTTCGTTAGGAAACTAGATCGATCTACTTCATGTTGCTACAACAACATCCAAAAATCTCAGGCATGACAGGTGTTTTTTAAGTATAGACTAATGATACTCATCGCTAATGATAGTCTCTCTGGTACATCATCCAAAGCACAACCAAGTAAACAAATACTCTCTCTATTCCAAACTATAAGGCATTTTAGGCTTTTTCTAGAATTATTCTAGATATGTAGTAAAAGGCAATGTGTCTACAAAAATCAAAACAGGAGGAAGTTTACTAACATGGTTTTGTAAGTTTATTTGTAAAAAAAATATTTGTCTTGCTTATTCCTTCTAGTTCTAGGTGTTTTGTATGTATAAAGGGTCCTCTCAACTTGTCTCGGGATCTAAACTGAAATGTTGAATTGAAGCTGAATGCAATTCCCAGTCGTGAAATAATCAGGTTTGACTTTTGCATTTATCTTGAACAATTCAAACATACACATTAGACTTGGTATTCATATAGAAATGCAGCCGGCCATGGTGCAGGACATTCTCTGGATGCATGAGTGCATGACGACGTCGCGTAGTTGAAGGATGTGAACTAGGCGGCAAAGTTGAACAAGTCTGCGTGGATAGAAAATGGCGCAAGATAACAAGCTCAACGTACTGCACATACATGGTGGACCATTATCGAATTATATATGTGATGTGAAGTTTGGCCAGTTTCATATTTCTAGAGTGCTGAGATTCAACAAGTGTCGACTACTGCTTGTCCTGTTGTCCGTGCCGGACATGAAAAATAAAGCACTACTGGTGTGAGTGTGACCCGCCGGCCTCCTGCCTGCATCTATTTTAAGGGGTACTCCCTCCGTTCCAAATTGCAGGGCTTTTCTATATTTATTTGATTTACTATGTATCTAGACATAGTGTATAACTAGGTGCATAACAAAATCAATGTATCTAGAAAAGCCAAAGTGAACTATAATTTGGAATGGAAGGAGTACAAGTTTTAATACACACACACTTCAAGATCGAGACAGGTGAATAACATTATATTATATATTCCCTCCGCCCTAAAATAGATAATCATTTGCATCCTTAGAAGTAACCAAACTCAAGTTTGACTAAATACATACAAAATATATAATAATATTTATAAGACTAGATAAACATCATTAAATAAATCATGTGATGTATTTTTAATTATAAACATATCTAAATGTCAATAATATTTTCTATAAATCAAGTTAAACATAACATTAATTGACTTCTTAGGATGTGAAACATGCAGTTATTTCTTTAGACGAAAGACATGCAATTATTTTATGATGGAGTAAGTATGTACAAAGCAGTGACCATGGATAACATGGACAACAACATGTGAATGGCCCAAACAACACTCTTGCGTCCTGACTAGCATGCATAGTTATCTTTTACTAACCCTTAAGAACATCACGTATTCATGTGAGGTGCCAACATCCAACAACACCCTAAGAGACCCTTCCTACATGGATATGTAGTTAGGACCGAGAAAGATAGTGTTTAAGAGACACAGGAACTGTAGCAGAGTTCACATTCTCCATCTTGTTTGTTACAGATTACTTCGTGTTGCTACACCAAACAGACGATCAATCCAATCTGTACAGCATCCAGAAAAAAAACCAGGCGTAACAAGTTTTATTTCAAGCATAGACTAATGGTACGAATGCTTTGAAACGAGCAATTTTCATTACTACTTCCAAATGCAATCTCAACTTTCGTACTGGACACATGAGTGGTGGACATCAACAACTGAAGTTGGTATATAGTCTTGCATTCAACTCAACAGTACAACTTTACAATAATGCATCATTAGTATCATTGATCGTTTCCCTATAGTTTTCAGCCTGCCAACAGATTATTACAGCTCAATCAAGAAAGAACAATATATATATATATATATATATGTATGTATGTACGTGTAGTTGTGAGTAACATGGATGTGAATGTCCTTGAGAACAGAATTGCAAGGAGAGCCAAATATAAAAAGGCAACCCTTCAGTAGTTCATAATGAATCAATAAATTCACAAACTGCGGTGCGAGGACCTTTCTCCTTCAAATAAAATTAAAAGGAGTGTGCTTTCCTTCTAAATGCCAAAGTGTGCTGCTGTTTGATTCATCTACCATAGGAAACACCAGTAAATACTTCGCCATCACCTCCAAGTGATGCTTCCCACTCAATAGAGGTGAGATGGATTTGAGACAGAGTTGGCATGATGTCCCTCATCTCAGGCCGATTCAATGGATCCTCACTTAGGCACCACATTGAAACATTTGCCATCTGGAATAGAGAAAGGAAAGATTCAGTTAACCGATACCTTTAAGCGAACAGTATTATATGCATTTTCACTAACCTTGCACACTTCTTCTGTGGGATAGCTGTCCTTCAAGTTAGGATCTATAATTGTTTCCAATGAGCTCTCTAGATCTTCTGATTTGAAGACTTTCCTCATCTGTTCACAGAATGATGTATTTCTTGATTTTATTTTATTATAATACAACCTTGCTGAAAGTTAGCATGCAAACCACAAAAAATAACCACACAAGACATTCTAAGTGCTCGCAAGGACTCTTACAATTGAGATTATTGACTTCATCTTGTTGGCTTCTTTGTTATCCCGGATAAGTGCACGGAGTCCAGTAATGAGCTCGGCAAGAACTACTCCAAATGCATACACATCAGACTTGGTAGTCATGTGAAGTTCAAGAACTGACCTGCAGTGTATTAAATTCATATAGTGAGTACTAAATATGGAATTGTACCAGCTGGTCAAAATGAAAACATATTCAAATGAAAACTAACTCAGGTGGAAGGTATCCTGGCGTTCCAACTAAACGAGTTGCCACCAAGTCTTCTTCATCACTACGCTCAACAAGCTTCACTAGTCCAAAATCTGCAACCTGTTCAACAGAGAAATAATCAGATTCTCATGTTTGAATTTGGTCATTTTAAAAATACTTACTTTAGCTCTTAATCCATTGTCGAGCAGAATATTGCTTGTTTTGATGTCACGGTGGACATAACAGGCCTTAGTATGATCATGAATGTACTCAATACCACGTGCTGCATCCAATGCTATCTGTGTTCTAGCAGTCCATGAAAGAGGTTGATGACCTGAAAACATTGTCTTGAAAGGAAGTTAGTGTATATAAAATCTCAACACCATGTACAGTCTCATGTAATGCAGGAAATTTCTGCTTCAGAAACTTCCTATAAGAACGAATAATTTTATACCTGTTTCTTTTTAATATGTATTGCAGAAAATAATAAATAAAAAATCTTAATTTTTTTTTTTCTGAAGATAGCATACTTACAATCATGAAGACATATTATTTTTCAAAATTATATTAGTTTACATATTTTACTGGAGGGGGCACTGATTAAACTTAATGTCCACGGTTGTTTCTCCATCGCGTACCTTTCAGCAACGGATCATGTAGATGCTCATTAAGTGATCCATTCTGGACATATTCATACACAAGGTACAGGTGATCATCCCCAGCAGCATAACCAATCAGCTCAACCTATTTGTAGTTGAACGCATTAGGAAAGTCTGTTCACAAGCAAAGAACTAATACAAAGATATCCACTTCCTATTGGATTTTATGAATTAAGTACATACCACGTTAATGTGATGTACTTTGCACAGAGCTTTCAACTCAGCAAAGAATTCCTTTGATTTGCTTGCTTTCATCTTCTTAATTGCAATTTCCTATGAGCAAAGTAACACATAAGGATCTTTTTCTTTTCATAATTCTACATGAGACAATACAGAGATATCTTACATGTGATCCTATGAAACCAAGATAAACACTGCCATATCCTCCCTCGCCGATCTTTCTTTTCTCATCGAAATTAGCTGTAGCATCTCCAATCACTTTCAAACTAAAAATGACAGGCCTCTCTGTTTCGAATGGGTCAATATCTGCAACCATTCAATTAATAGTAATAAGATAAGATATGTTATGTTTAGCTAAAAATTTAGAAGCAGAAAAATGTATCACAGGAGAAGACCATTAAATCTCAGGGATGGAAAGAAACGGCTCTCCAGAGCAGCGATGCTGGTGTTGCTGGGAGCTCTCTCCATTTTTATTTCAGGTACTTCAACATTGTGCTGAGAAGACCTCTTTCTCAGGCGAAGAATGACAGTGAAGACACAGAAGAACAATATTGCAGCTGATACGGATGCTGCTATTATGATTGTCATACTACCAACCCCTAAAAAGGATCAAACAAACAACAGAGGGAAAAAAAACAGATCAGCTTAATTGGAGCAGTAAATAGCATGTATGGTTTAATTGAATACCTGAAGAGCACAAGAAACAAAAGTTCAATTTCAAACAAGTTTGGATTGCAAGAAGCATCTGCATCTTGTGTGTTACTAAACATTAAACATCAATCATACAAATATCTTGTAGCACAAGCCTTGTGCGTAAATTTTAAGAAATTTAGAATAAAGTTAAAATGAAAATATTCAGTTGTAACTTACTTTTCTTAGAGGAACCACCAACTCCCATTGGAATAAACAAGATCCATCCTGGTTTAATGAAATCAGGATTTTTTCACGCTTCGGATTCAAGTTTAAGATATCTTGTGGAGTTGAACTGAACAAGCTTGCAATAGTACTCAGGGTATCTTCCTCCTGCACTGAATAAGACAATACTCCCTCTGATGTTGAGGAACACCCGCATGGGAGGTGAACCGTAATTGTATCCCCAGCTAGCAATGGCAAACCATCACCAACATCCATGGCAAGCCCGCTGAAGTTATTACTCTTGATATTGTCAGGTGTATCACCCGACTCCACTTTATATTGAGTTTCATGAATAAAAGCACTCATGGAGTCGTTGATAGCCTGACACTTGCATGGCACGCCCATCAACAGGTCCTCAGAACCAGAGATCCGCTTGATAGGCTTGATGATAGATGCATTCGCACTGAACAAAGAGACTATCTCTGACAGGTTACGCCCTTGAGGAGTGACATAAAGGAATGAGGCGCATGAAAGGTTGATGGGCCCTGCAATGCAATGCAAGGGTTGCCATTCTGCAGTTGACGCTATGCTACTTGGCTGATCAATGAAAGAGGCGCTCGTATAGTGGTGTTGCAGAAACAAGGTGAGGAACAAAATGAAACCATGTTTAGCCATGGTGAGCAAGAAGAGAAGCAAATGATGTTTGGTTATAGAGGAGGTTTATTTCATAGTACAAACCATGGATTCTAGTGCTTGTACAGCTACCTTGGGCTTCCTGAGATGTCAATTGCCTGGCATGGCCGGCTATTTCACACCTGCCACTGCTGTTTCTTGTTAAATCCGCTTCTCTGAAGCTCTCCACTGTTTGGAGCATAGGAAAATGACATCATCGAGTATTGCTTATTACACCATCCACCAACTCAACTCCAAAAATATACAAATTGGCCGGCCAGCTAGCTGCAGGCCTCATGGTTTGATGGAGTCAAGCATGTCTTTGGCTTCCAACATTTGGCATTTTTGCAAGGTTTGGAGTTCATTATACTTGTAAATCAGAAAAACATAAAGCACTGAAAAGGACAGCATGATAGGCTATTTGCTAAGGGAGATTCATAGATTATTAATTCATTCAACAATTCAATCTCAACACACATGGATGCAGATGAAAACGTGCTACCAATATTTCTCACAAATACTACAGCGTCCGCATTAGAACACGAAAAAGTAACTTCACTGTACAAAGAGTATAGTACATAAAGCCAGCAAGAAATACCACTTTCTGATTTCGTACCAAAAGTAGTCCAGAATATATCATTGATATCACAATTAGCCAAACAATTAGCTAAGGTTAAACTGGTAGTTTTAAAATAGTTATTTAGCATAAAAATATACCATTTCCAATAGACACTGCCATAAAATGGCGAACAATATCAATTTTTTTCTCTCAAATACCAAGGAGATTGTGTATCAATATATTAAGAAGAACAGGGTATAAAACCCAAACAACAACTTTGCCGGCCATAACACACAAAAAGAAAAGGAAAAGAAGAAAAAGAAACTCGCCATGAAAGACAGCAAGCACCAAACAGCCTCGACCAGCAAAATAAC
Source organism: Hyparrhenia diplandra (assembly GCA_015847255.1). NCBI lineage: Eukaryota > Viridiplantae > Streptophyta > Magnoliopsida > Poales > Poaceae > Hyparrhenia > Hyparrhenia diplandra. The sequence goes on from JADLZK010002105.1 coordinate 70,663, forward strand.
TAGTGCTAGACCCAAGGGCGAGGAGATGTGAAACCCCTCAAGCCCCAGCTAAACACAGAAATGTAACTCCTGCTTGATGAATTCTAAACCTCTATTCAATCTAGACGAGATCCCATCAAATACGCATTGACTGCGGAGGTTTCAGATTGCCCATGCTCCAAGGATGATAATGGAGTTGAGACCTTACTGGACTTGACCATCACTCTTTCATTAGATTTGGCCCGCCAATCATCGAATGACAAATCATCCGGTTGAGGGGTTGAATTTTGCGAGCACACTTTCTGCAGGAGGATATACCATATTTGTTGAGCAAGTACACATGAGACAAGTAAATGATCAATTGATTCTTCACGCAGCACGCAGCGATCCGGATGATCCAGTGCCCTTCTAGCCAAGTGGACGGTGGTCCAACACTTATTATGAGAGACCAACCACATGACGAATTTACATTTGGCTGGAGCCCAACTTTTCCAGATTCTCTCCCAGTCTCAATTGTATAGCACCTATGAACAAGCTATCTTATGCTCATTTAGCTGAGTACCGTCCACTGGCAGAGAAATCTTCAACCTCAGGCTGCAGCTTGACCTCCAAGAGAAGGTCCCATAGATGGAGATATTCAGCAATGAAAGTAACAGAGTGCCCCTTGTATATATGAAATCCAACTATTATTTGTCAAAGCATCATAAACTGTTCTTTTATTTGCCCTCCTTTTGGAGACACAACCAAAGAGGAACAACAGAGGCTAAACACTTTCCATGCAGCCAGTTATCTATCCAAAGGAGAGTAATTTTTTCCATTCCCACCTCTGAAGTAATCGCTATTGAGAAGAAAGTATGACCAAAGAGTGTATTTGCATGGGGACCAGAGCCACCTCAAAGGAAGGGCCCAACCTAAATGTTGCAAACTAGAAATGTCAAGTCGCCCATGTTCAGCTGGCCAGGTGACTTTGGGCCAAGCTACCAAATAGTGCCTACTATTTCCCTCCTTTCACCCTCTCCAAAGAAAATTCCTTCGAATCTTGTCAATGGCATGGAGTGCCCAAGGTGGAAGATCCATTGCCATGGCCAGATACAATAGCATGGAAGTGAGGACATGGTACCAGAACTCTCCTCGTAGCCCGAGTTAACAGATCAGCCTTCCAACTAGGCAGCTGATCTTCTATGTGATCAATGATAGGTTGGATATGGGCTCTTGTCAATTTGCGCAAGGACAGTGCGCTCCAAGATATTTGCATGGAAAATCCATGAATTGACAGGAATGACCGCTCTTGTAGTGTGGCAACATCTGACTCAGTGCACTGAACAGGGAAGGCATTGCTCTTCTGTACATTAGTTTGCAGACCAGAGGCTTCACCAAAGAGCTGCAGGATGTCCAGAGTTACCCCAATATCGAGCTCATTGTCTCAGAAAGAGAACCACATCGTTGGCGTAAAAGAGAGACCTGGTGTGGTAAGGTTCATCTAGCAAGCGATTGGAGCATCCCTCGCAGGAAGCTTTGTTGATCATATAGTATAAGAAGTCCATGACCAAGATGAAGAGCATCTGGGACAGTGGATCACCTTATCGGAGCCCATACCGATGACGAATTACTGCACCAGGATAGCCATTGATTAACACTTGTGCAGATGATGAAGCCAACAGACCATTAATGATAACAAACCAGTAACAATAGTTTTACAAACATGCCACTTTCACCATACAGTTGAACAGGTTCAGTATTTCCCTGCCTTGTGTAGCAGTCATGATTAAGTTGTCTATGCCCTAAATAAAATCAACATCTTACTTGCACCTTTACATTGTTCTAAGCCTCAACTCTATCATCTGAACATTAGGAACATATATGTGATGACAGCACTCTCAAAATGGTAGAGGATGTATATCTAAGGGTACATGTATACCCAGTTGTCTTTCACTCTTTCTTTCTTTCTTTTTTGACAACACTCTTTCTTTAATGATTGTATCAAGGAGTGAACTCAATGCAGCACACAAAAACAGTTCAACAGTAGTGTACCTTAACTTTTACAGCTGCTTGGATGAGGAGAATTTGTTCAGGATTTTTTTAGGATTTTGCTCAAATTCAAACTAAGCACTAGGATTTGAATCCAGATGACCCCCTATTCCAATCTGCCCTAAGAATGTTCAGCATATTTTAAAATCAGAAAACAAACCTTGGCATCATTAATAAAATACTGGGAAACTGCTAAATTCAATACTAACAAAAAATGATTGGTATTGTCAGAGAAGGAAATGGTTTTGCTGGGTCCAACTACAAAACAGACGCGGTATTGGTATGCAATACCTTTGTACAAAGAAATTAAGGTAATACAATATTAAACATTACAAGTACAAGATTATTGGCACAGGAGTGATCTCCATACAAGACTTACCATAGCAGAAAATAGGCAGTAGATTTCTCATGTAATTAGTTCTATGAATTTTAGATTATCCCACATGATTAACATGTAACCAATTTCATGTATGGAAAATGAACCTTCCATGACTATAAGGAAAGACAGAGTACAGAACTAATTAAGCTAAACTTGAACAAGTACATGTTTAACAGAGTTTCAGAAGATTTCATCTGTACCAGAATATAAAAATATAGAGTTCATATGTACTTGATATCTGACATGCTTTTCAATGGCAGATGTCAACCATCATTTGTTCACTTCGCCAACCCAACTCGTCCCTGTGTTCTTGTACATATTTTCTTTTGATAACTCGTCCCTAACCTCCTCAGCATCCCACCACATCTCTTGTGAGGCATACAAATTTGAGAGCATAATCCTGTAAGCACCTTTGTCTGAATTCAGTTCAAAGAGCTTTTCAGCAACAATTCTGCCGAGGCTAGAATCACGATGGACACAACAACCCCAAAGCAATGCACCCCACACACCACAATCTGGTTGTATTTGCATTGTCGTATAAGATCGTATGCCTCCTTCAGCTGGCCAAATGTTGCAAGAATCCTCACCATGTACACATAGTGCTCCATTTCAACAACTATCTTGAACTCATCCCTCATTCTCTGAACAACTTCCATCCCTTCTCCAAGTGTCCCACATGACAACAAGCAGCAAGTACGAACGAGGGAGAATTATCCCAAAAAGGACCCGCGCCTCGCGTCGCCCCGCGCGGGCGGCTCGGGCGAAACCCTAGCCGCCCGCCGCGCCACCTCCCCGCCGCCCACAACACGGCCTCGCCGCGCAAGCGCGCGCCCTCGGCCGGGGCTGCGCACGCTAGGAAGGCGGCGGCGGGCATTTTCGCGAGGCCTCGACCCCTCCCGGCGCGAAGGAGGAGGTCACCTCGGCCGCGACGGCGGCGCGCTGCCTCCCTCCGGCGCGGTGGCGGCGCATCCTCGACCGGATCCGGCCTCCTCGCCCCGGATCCACCCCGCCTCCCTTCCCTCCCGCCGTTCTCCTCGTCTCCGGCGGACGGTGGACCTCGCTTTCGCCGGCCGCCGCCCCTCTTCCTCTTCCTCTTCCTCGGCTTGGGCGGCCTCGGGCTTCCCGGCAGGCGGTTCGGGGCCCTTGGTCCCGGCCTGCCCTCCTTGGCGGACGCCGCCACCGGTCGTCGGTCTCCTTGGGGGCTCACGCAGCCGTGCCCCTGGGGAGCTCGAACAGTAGCGACCGTGGAAGCCGGCATGGATGATGGCAGCGGAGAAGGGGGCGGGCGTGCTGTTCGGCCGCGGGCAGCCGGGCGGCGGGGCAGCGCCCCGGTCTCGTCTCTCTCGCAGGCTGGGCGTGATGTTTGGCCGCGGGCTTGCCGGCGGTGGGGCGACGCGCTCTTCTACCCTCTCGTCCTCGGCTTCACCAGCGTTCTCCGGCGCCGGCGAGGTTTGGTCTCTTGGCCTCTTTTTCGACGAACTGTGGTCCATGGGTTTGGGAACTTAGGCGAAAGCCGTGCAAGACCTTGTCTTTGCGATCGACGACGACGCCTTTGGCGCCGTTCACCTCCTTGGGGGCGTCGATAACTCCCCACCCTGTGACCGCTGTTCCGTCGATCTCTTCCTGGCGAAAGCCTAGCTCTAGTTTCTAGAGCCGGTGGCGGCGACGTCGTTGACGCCGTGACCCTCTTGAGGGCGCCACTGTGGAAGAGCAGAGTCCAGCTCGTGCCGTGGTCTTCTGTTTCTCCCGTGTGCTCTCCCCCCGTGTTGTTGTCGCCCCTCTTGGCCTCGGCCGCTGGCGTCGCCGGCGTCGACGAGTGCCCTCCGTTGGCGCCTCCGCCCCGTCGGCGGTCTCCCCGGTGGTGCCGAATATCAAATGCCGGGTGGTGTTTCCACCGCCGCCTCCATCCCCCCAACGGATTCCTCCCGCGGGCCGGCGTTGGGTGGTGGTACGTGGGCCCGGATGTGCTGGAGGATGCCGCCACCGGTTCGATGGGAGGTCGTTGTGTCCGCTGATCCGTCGCTTGCCGGCTTGCCGTCACTCTTAGTCCCCTTTCCACCCCTGTGGAGCGGCGTAGCTACGAGGAGTGGTGGAGGGCTCTACGGCGATGGTGAAAGCGGCGTAGTATCTTTCGGGGGGGGGCACTGGTCGGCGTTCGGTGGGCGTCTGGCGGCCTCGTCTTGAGTCCTCTCGTTTGGGCTAAGTTCTCTCTTTCTTTTGTTGTAATTGTGGTTAGCCACCTCTCCCTCCAATGCTGGAGAGCTTGTTGTTGTTGTCTCTTTTGTGGTTGAGCCACACCATTGCCTCAGTTCAAAGGCCGTTGTACGGTTTTAGTCCGGTTTTCCACAATTAACTGGACAGGGTTTGGCCTCGTTTTCCTCAAAAACGAGGTTATCTGCCATTTTAGGGCACTTGAATATAATTCAGGTGGGGAACGCCTCCCCCCCGGTGAAAATTCAAAAAAAAAAAAAAAAAAAAAAAGCAAGTAAAGCGGAGAAGGTAGCACTATCAGGCCTGAGCTTATCATTAACCATCTCCTCTAGGACTTCAATAGCCTTAGTTGCAAACCCATGAGATCCAAGGTTTGATATGACTGTGTTGTACATGACTGAGTTCTTATTAGGTATTTCGCGGAACACCCAGTATCCAAGCTCAGTGAAACCACATTTTGCATAAGCATCCATTAGTGAAGAACAGACTCTTATGTCCATGTCAGCTCCATTCTTGACTGCGTAACAATGGACCTCCCTCGTACAGCTAATAGCAGCTGTAGAAGCACATACCGAGAGAACACTAGCAATCAATATGCTGTCGGGCCTCCTACCAGTGAAGCACATTTGCCGGAACAAATCAAGTGACTCCTCGTACTTTCCAGTTTGCATTAGCCCAGTAATCAGTGATGACCATGTAATCAAATCCGCATCGGGTAAGCTAACAAACAAGCTTTGACCAGATTCCATGCACCCACACCTCATGTACATGGACACAAGTGCGCTTCTCACGTGGTTTCCCCAGTCATAACCCCCCTTGACACAAATTCCATGAACTGCTTGACCGAATGCAAGTATTTCTGGATCCCATAAGCATGAGATTAAGCCAACCATGGAATACCCATCCGGCTGCTCCCCAGCTCTCCGCATTAAGGAGAACATCTGGAGACCATCATACCACATTCCCTGGTACCCATATGCAGACACCATACAGTTCCAGAGTACCATGTCTGGCTCACACAATCCATCGAACACGCTGCGAGCATTGTCCACGAGGCCAAGCTTCGCGTACCCACTGACTAGCGCGCTCAGGACGATCGGACGGGAGCACATACCGCATGATGTGGCGATACCGTGGACGACCTTGACGGCGTCCGGACGCGTGCATTCGGCGCAGGCGCGGAGGACGCAGGCGAAGGTGTGCGCATCTGGTGGGGTGGCGGAGCGGCGCATGCGAGCGAAGAGTGTGAGCGCGGCGCAGAGGTCGAGGCGGCGGGCGTGGGCGCGGATTAGGGCGTTGTAGAGGAGCGGCGACGCCGGACGGGGAGCCTCGTCCAGAAGGCGGCGGGCGGAGGAGAGGTCTCCGCGGGCGGCATAGGAGCGGAGCACTAGGAGGCGGAGGTTGGCAGGACCAGAGGCGGAGGAGGGGAGGCGACGATGAGGCGCGCGTGAAGCTGCTTCGTGTGGGAGAGGGACAGAGAGAGGGCGGCGCCATTGCTGGACGCGGCGGCGAGGAACGGGAGCCTCGCGCGCATACCATGGACCCGCTCACTGCCTCAAAGCATTTGAGCCTTTTTCATCGAACTAGACGCAGCCTGCTTCGCTTGCGCCGCTCAAGCGCGCGCCGCGGCCGCCCTTATCCTGCTTCCTCCCGCGTCGTCGGCTCCCTCCCGTCCCAGGTCCCAGCCTGCCGCTTGACTTGCAACCCACGCGAGCAGGTGGCGGCGGCGGCGCGCGGAAGCAGCTTCACGGCAACGCGCGGGCGCGGGCGCACCCAGCAGGGGCACCGGGACGCGACGGGGCGTAGGGGACGCGCGACGACGACGACGGCGGGAACGTGGTTGTGGTGGACTGGCCGTGAGAGAGGTCCTGTTTGGTTCCGACTAATTTTTTTTTTTTTTTTTTTTAAGTGCTAGGTACTAATAAAAAAAAAAATCTCTCCAAGAGAGTCTTTTAGGAACTAATAATAGAGGAAAAGTCTCAAAAAATAGTCACTCTGTTTGGTTTGGTAGGGACTAAAGGACTTTTTTAGTCTCAAGGACTAAAAAGTCTCTAAACCAAATGTGCCTAGAGAAATACTAGTGATTTGCGTAGCCCCTGCGCGCGAGAGCAATGGCCACAACAAAGATTTGTAAAGAGAATGCACATAGATATTAGATGTCGGGATATGAGAGCTAAATATTATAATACCAAATGTTGGACATGAAGCAAATATTACAATACGGATGCAACATAGATACGAGGATGTCTAAACATGAACTAACGTAAAAAACATGATCTAGAGGCTAGGTAGATGTGAAGTCAACACAATCGTACATTTTGAAAGGAATCACATAGATATTAGAGAATTGGGCCCCAAATATTTGGAAAGCTTATGGCGGATTATAGATACCAAATGTCAACAGCACGGTGCCATTGTTCAAACCACAAATACTACTAAGCGATTCATTCTACGAAACATGTCCGTAATATATGCTACATCAAATCATCACACATGGTCGGCTACATCATTTGTTAGCAAAATAACATAGTGATTCATTATGCGAAACATGTTTTAACTTTTCGCAAAGATATCGAGCAATATCTAAAGATAGCACGCGTACAATGGTAAGAAAGAATCAAAACATTCAGGCATCTGAGCATCAGAACTTGAGCATATAGAGGAGCACAAGCATATAGAGTAGCATAAGAGAATAAAACAAAATCCTAGCAAGTCTCAACGGCCCATTGGCATATAAATAGATGGAGTGACCGAATAGTCTCGGGGGACGGCACACCAAGCTAGATTGTATGTATAACTATCATACCTATATTTAGCATAGTTAATTCATACCCTAGATCATCTTTGTGATCTCTACACCGACATCTGTAATCACATCATCATGATCTAGAACGAGCTTGCGGCGCGAGGAAATGTGATTGTTGCTTTTGGACGGGGGGCATTAGTAGCGATTAGGCATGGATGAAAAACATCTAAATGTGTTAAGAGTTAGAGGTAATCTATTACCCTCTCTTGTGCTTCTTTGACAATACTTTGGTGTCTCAAGGCCATCAAGCTTGGGCGGTGGAGCTGCGGGGAAAGAAGGGACATGAGCATCATACATGCAAACTCTTGAACAATTGTAGGGAAACAAGGGACATGAGCAAAGTGAATAAGAGACATACATCCGAAAGGTCCGGTGAAGATAGAGTGCTAGGCTGGTGTAGCGATGAGCCGATGGCTCAGGTGAGCATGCTTTTTAGACATTATTGCTGAATGCGGGGCCGGCAACACACTAAGCATCATTATCGTAACACAAAATAATGCTGAAATACAACGGCATCTATCAACCAATCCTAAAATTACTCTAAATCTCGCAGACCTTTTCGACATTATTTTGCTTATTGAGGCGGCGGAATTAGGCAAAACAAAAGACATGGTAAACCATAACCAAGATATAAGAAAGATATCAAAGCCCTCATACACTATTATTATGCAAATTGAGAATGTATTGCTTATTAGAGAATGTATTGCAAAATGATCAAGTGTTTACCCTCGGCTCTCAAAAAATCGGTGCATAAGACTTGTCATTGGACACCGCTTTGGAAATATGCAAATTAACACTCATTATTTTTCATTTTTCAACAACCGGTTGGTATGCTCTTCATATGAGTTTCATCCGCCCGGGGTTCTATAAATGTTGTTACTTTGTATGTATCATGTAAAGGTATTGTAATCATATTTGTACTTTGGTTTCCTTATCCGAAATCTGAATACGTTTATCAAAAAAAAAAAAAAAAAAAAAAAACATTGAATTTAACAATGAAAATACAAGGCCATTTCCAAGTGTAGGGTAAAAATAACTTACTCGAAATAAATTAGGGGGTGCATATGTTTTTTTGTATGAGTTAAAAGCTTTGTGACAGATCAATGGGGATTAGATGGTAAACAAAAATTCTCTATATGGGAAGGAGGATATTTTTACGGCCCTTGATGTGGTCATCTAGGCGACATGTCATTCGAAGCATCACCATGAAAAGCGAAAATTCTTCTTGCTTGGATTAGTTCATGACATTCTTTCCAACCGAAGAATACCACACTACACCGTGGGGACCCCTGTCTAGTCTAAGATATAAGCTATCCCACCAACTTCATTTATAAAACCAGAATACATTTCAATGATAGCTATAATCTGTCTATAGACACAAAGCTTACCTTTTTTCTTTGTATTGATATTTAGAATAAGCTAGAAAGTATCCATATTTCATTTCCAATCTTCTTTTGGACGGTCTCTCGAATCACAGTGTAGAACTAAATTTTCCATTTCGGTCTGCGGAAGCAATGATACATCAATAGAAATTAGTGCATACAACAAAAACGAGCTAATATTAAAGACAATCGGGTAGGACTACATTATACCTTTTGGACGGTCTCTCGAATCACAGTGCGCGAGAACTAAAAAGCTCATGCTTCTATAATCCAACATTATCATTTGTACATTTTTGCCGCTTTCGGGTCATCGACCGAGTATCGACTTTATATCACTTATCACTTTATCGTGCATTTTCTTAATGTTATGTACTCCAGCAGGTGTTAAATGTTAAACTTGATAAATATATTTAGGTTTAGCTTCTTGAACTGCATCGCAAGAGATCTAGTGAGCTAAGCAGGTGGACACAAGAGTCACCGCTAAGTTCACAAATCTAGAATGTAAACCTAACAGGAGGCTCAAAGCTCAAGAGAATTGTTGCAATTTTCTGTCAAGTACATTTCTCTTACACTTACACGGTGACATCAGAGTAAAGAAAATGCTAAACGAAGAACAAGAAGTAAATCCCGTTTAAATCACACAATCACTCAAGCCTAGAAATGGAAAGCGGACAACAATCCGGTCACCACATAAAGTGCAATAACACACATGGTTGCTAGAATAGACTGTCTTTGGACTTTTTCCTAATTTGGTATAGGATTCAAGTTATGTAATTCGTGCTACGTAAAACCGGAAATTTGGGTCGGACTTGCGATTTTTTTCCCGGCAATCAGCCTTACAGTAGTAATAGATCCTATGCGCTAAAAACCACAAGAATGCATACAACGAGCTAGTGAAACTGTGATAGGATGAAATCAGTGGCAACTAAAAGCTATGTATACCAGATTTTCTATAGCTACGAGTTAGATTGGAGCGATATCACAGTGTCGTACCCTTAATCCAGTCTTAGAATCGGATCTCCGCAAGGAAAAAGAAGAGGTAGTATCTAAGGATTAAGGACGAGAGGGGGTGGCGAGGCAAGTATGACTTGGAGAAGATAACAACGTCGTGGGCGGAGACGGTGGACTTCACGAAAAGATTTAGGCGAGGGAGGCGGATCCGAACGCGGCGAGGGCGATGAGCAGCATGCCACCGATCCGAGCCAAAGATCGCCACCATCGTGATACCCGCCCCGGTGAGGTCGATTGGAGGATGGAGACAAGGAGATTTTGGATGTAAGAACCGAACGCACCGGTGAGGAGAGTGGGGACGCCGCTGGCCACGCCGCTGCCCCTCGTGCCGGCCACCGGATCTGCGCCGCCGCCGCGCCGCAGCGCCGCCGCCGCCGCCGCCGCCCTCAAGCGCCCAGCTGGCAGCGCCGCCGGGCCCCGCCGCAAGGCGCCGCGCCCCGGGCCGCGCCGCTCCGCTCCGCTCCCATCCTCCGCCGCCACGCAGAGGGAGAGAGGAGGGAGAGGGAGGAGGCGGCTATGGCCGGGAGAGGCGAGGCAGAGGCAGGACTAGGTCTAGGGTTCGGTGATGATATATATATATATGAGGCGGGGAGGCAGCTCCACCGTTGGATTGAGAATCGAACGATCCAAAATAATCCGAATGATGTGGATACGTGGTCGCGTTTTCTCCACACCAAATATAACTCTTTAATGAAGTGGTGGAGAAAAAAAAGCCCTAGCAGGTAACCACTCCGTCCCAGCCGAGGGCATAGGTGATCATTTTGCCGCCCCAGGCTCGCATGTCATGGAGGCTAAACGGAGGAAAACAAAATGCAATCAGATGGAGTGGCACACACGAAAGACTCACGAAGTTTCGATGTTAACCGTGAAAGCCCGAGTTTTTTAGGGGTATCCATGAGAACACGTGTCATGACCGGCGTGGGCCAGCCGGGGATGGGCTAACCCATGGCGGCTGCCACCAGCCCATGGGGGGGGCGGGCGCCTGTAGCAGGGGGCTGGCCGCCCCTACCGCCGTCGCCGCCTCTCTCTCTTCCGTATTCGACTCTACTTCGTCTTCAAGTTAGGATTATCTTAGTACTTTTTGGTGTGTAAAAGGGATATTCCAATCTATAAGGAAGACCCTTATTAGGAAATAAATAAATATTACTTGTAAAAGGTATTCTAATCATATAATATAAGGAAACCTTATAGAGAGATTGCTTAGATTACAAGTCCCACTAGCCGGGCTATATAAGCGAGAGGCATGTAATCTCTTTGGGGATAAGCAAGCAATAAAAATAGTATCTATCTCTCTCGCTCCGGCCTCCACCGCCCGCCGCCGCCGCCGACACCCGACCGTGGCTCCTCCCCCCCTCGCTCCTCCTCCTCTGCCTTCCGCCTCATGGAGAGACGCAGCCCCACGCCACCTTCGGAGCTCCAACGGTCGACGAACACGTGTCGATTCGGCCCAATCTAGCCGGGTTCTCGACGGCTGGTATCCGGAGACCAAGACGATTCCCACCACCCATGCCTTCCGAGATGAGAGAGTTCACCCGCTCTCGACGACAAGCTGCGTCAAGATCGCCCACTTCACGAGATGGAGACGCCGTCTACGTCTCATGGAGTACGTCTTCATCACCTCGAGGACTTCCCCATGCCCGACGGCCACGCTAGAGGAGAGCCCCCAAGAGAGCAGCCCCTGGCCGCCGCCCCCGCCACGGCCCCCGTCGACGGCTCCGACCGCCATCCTCCTGGAGGGAGGAGGACGACGGAGACGCACCGGTCGTCATCGACGTCATCCTCGACGACACCGCAAGACCGGCTGCACTCTCCTCTCCCCACACCTACAACCGGCGAGAGACTCGGCGCACTACACGGCGTCACCTTGGCACCGGCGCCACCCGCGACGGACACGCCACCGCGGGCGCCCGGGCGGTGGTGCCACCCATGGCATCACGGCCCCCCTCGTGACACACCCGCAAGTCCAGGAGTACAACGGCAGCGACGACCCTGACCTCTGGATTCGCAAGCTAGAGCTCCTCTTCAAGCTCAACTTGGACATCGACCCGGACTACTATGTAGTTTTGCTGCCTTCCACCTCACATGTACTGCTGCAGTCTGGTTCCTCGATCTGTCCAAGAGGAGGTCCCCGATCGAGTGGGACGAGTTCACACGCCGTCTGCGACATCACTTCGGACCCCCCGTCTACCTCGACACTACGGGGGCGTACGCGCCGCCTTCCTAGGGAGGCAAGCTAGACGACTACATCACCGCCTTCGAGAACTATGCACTACACATGGAACTTGAGGGACAACGCCACCGTGTCAGCCTCTTCGTCGGAGGACTGCGCGACACACTTCGCACGACGCTCGAGTGGTTCGAGCCTCGTTCGATGGAGGAGGCCATCGACCTTGCCCGCCGCTACAACGACGACGAGCCCGCCGACGCTGACCATGTCGGCCGACACGTCGACCCCACCGACATCGACAGCGACACTGCCGCGGCCCTGGTTGACCGCATGCCAGGCCAGCAGCGCCTTGCTGCGGCGATGGACGACATCGACGGGCCGACGGCGAACGACATGATTGCTGAGCGCACTTGGCCACGACGACCAACAAGGAGCTTGGGATCATCGCCAACGCCATCGAGCTACGGGCAACCGCACCAGAGTGGAGCCTCCACTACGGCATCGTGAGGTACTTCCACCGCTACTACATCCCTGCTGCTTCAGAGCTTCTCCATGACTTCCTGCTGGGGGAGAACGTTCCGCTGCACGGCGTGGCAGTGGGCTTCCACCTTCCCAACCGTCCAAGCGAAGACCAGGCGTTCCCAGCAAGCGTCCTCCTACTACAGACGACCCCTGGTCGTCGGTCGAAGGCGCCACCGTCATCCTCTTCGACAACAACGGCGACGTCTTCTTTCGCACGACAACGTCCACGATCGGGCGCCTTTGTGGACACGGGAGCGCCAGATGGGGGCCGCTTCGTCAAGACGCCCGGCGACCTCCTCACTGACTGCCTCCTCGACTTCACCTCCTTACCTCCTACGTCGCTTCGACACGTCTACTGCAGGCAGCTCCATGCGAAGGTGACAGTGCCGATGACTTACGCCTACACGTCTCCTCCTCCGACACGCCAGATGCTCGAGTCGGGCACCCTCAGCGCCTCCATCATGCGCCGTGCATGGGCGGAACGTCCCTTCGTGCAGCCCGCGCTGCGCTTCAAGTTCAGCATCTACTTCGGCGACCTCCACCTCGACTTCTCCTCCGCCGACAAGGACGCCAAACATACGCAACGACGACAACAACAAGTGCGGCCCTCTTGTCTTCTACGCCGGGCCGGGAGTTGTCACTTCCCGATCGGCGTGCCCTTCGCCACCACTGTGGGTTGGGCGGCACGTGGGACGCGCCGCCTCGTCGAACGGTGGGGAAATGTCATGACCCAGAATTGGGCCAGCCCGGGATGGGCTAAAGGGCCCGACGCGGCCGCCACCGCCCGGGGGGGGCCCGGGGGCGCGGGGGCGGGCGCGGCCGCCGCCGCCGCCGCCTCTCTTGAAAGGTCCCTTGTGGTTTTTGGTAATTGAGTGACAACATTAGGTGAACTAATAATGTGTGATTGAGATAATACACAGGAGATTAGTTCACATGTGATGATGCAATGAAGGAGATTATTGCATATGAGACATGACATGGAGTCATGTGACCAAGGTGGTGAAGATCAAGACAAGGCTTGGCTTGATGGACCGGTTGCAAGTGTGAAGGGCAAGTCGAGGCAGTGAAGCGATGGACCGCGAGGCGGTGAAGCTTGGGCAAGACTTGGCGCCGACGAACCGACGCAACGGTGAAGAGCAAGTGAGGTCAAGATCGATGGACCAATAGTGTCACGTGATGATATGAAGTGGATCATATCATTTGGTGATCGTGTTGGTGCATGTGTTGCATCGGCACTTGGAAGATGGAGCGAAATGGAAATGCGTAAGGCAAAGGTATAACCTATAGGGCATTTCATTTCACCGGTCATTGGTGCTTAGAGAAGTTTATGACCGGGTTTAGGATAGATGGCCGTACTATCAAGAGGGGCAAACTTGTTTGCATATCGGTCATCTAGTGCCACTTGTGCGATCTAACTTTGCGATGTGTTAGGATTGAGTGGCGTGGTGAGATCAAGAGAAAAATCCTTTGAAAATGATTGTGAAAATGCTAACACACATGCACATGGTGATGTACACTTAGTGGTGTTGGCACATTTGTAAAGGAGAAGTTGTTTCGGTGTTTCTCAGACACTTGGACTGCTCTTAGAGTGGAATACTACTTTGATCCATTGTGAGCTGGATCAAGTAACCATGTGGGTTGTGTAGCCCTCTGAGTAAGCTTTCCATAGAGTCCAAGATCATCGAAAACGGAGTTCGGATGAAGGAGATATCGCCGTTTTACCGAGCGCTGGTCCGACCGACGCGGTGACCGGACGCACGATGGCGCGGATCGACGCACCGACCGGAGGCTCCGTCCAAGGCGCCCAGCCAGAGCTCGCAGCCTGAATTTTGCCGGACGCGCCGATCGGACGCTATGACCGGACTTCGCGACCGGACGGGCCTGGTGAGTCCCGGTCGGCGTCGCCCCGGCCGCCGCCAAGCCGTGGGTTTGGACCCCAACGGCTCTATTTGGCTTGGGGGCTATAAATACAGGATGTGGTCGGCCATGGCAGGTGCTTAGCACCTTGGGGACTTTGTGTCCATGCTTGAGAGTGCTTGAGAGCCCTCCCACTCACTTGTGATTGATAGTGTTCGTCCAAATCAGAGTGAGGAGTGATTCTAGTGCATTCGCGTTGAGAGATCGCATTCGTGGCACTAGGTGATCGTGTGTTGCAAGCCGGTGTGCTTGTTGCTCTTGGAGGTTGCCACCTCCTAGGCGGCTTGGTGGCAAGAGACTTTGTGAAGCACGCAATTGAAGATTGTGCGGTGCTCCGAAGGAAGATTTGTGAGAGGTTCGAGCTCACCTCGCGGGGATCGCGAAGAGCGTCACTACTAGAGCGTGTCGGTGAGTACCTCCCTTGTGCGTGTGGTGTCTTGCGGTGCCTTGAGAGGCTCACTTGAGAGTGGTGTCTTGCGGTGCCTTGCGGGGCGTGCCTTGAGGGGCAAGTGATCGGAGAATCACACCGAAGAACCATCTAGGTGAAACACCAAAGGAACCACCCAAGGTGTTGGTCGACACAACGAGGAGTAGGGGGAAGTTGGCAAGCTTCCCGATACCTCGGTAAAAAATCACCGGTGTCAACTTGTCTACTCTTCGCGGTGGTTTGCATTCTCCAAATCACAAGCTTTGTATTTACATTCATATATACCTTGTGCTTGTGCTTGTGGAGTAGCTCTTGCAATTACTAGCTTTTGTAGCTTGTTAGTTGCTTTGCTTAGTTTGTGTAGCTAAGTAATTTGAGCCTTTGGGTTAGGCGTGTGTCGCCTTGTCCTTAGTGCATCTAGTGAGCTTAGGTTTGGCTTTGTGCTTTTGCTCATTAGAATTGTGTAGGAGCTCACCATTGTTTGAAGTACTAGTGCATAGGTTTGTGTGACCTTGCAATAGAAACGGTTAGGAGCTCAAGCTAGGCTTATCACCTCATTTGCTTTGTGTAGGATCTTTTGTGAGGTGATTTAGAGTCATAGCTAGAGGGGTGAAGTCTTGGCTAAACGAATAGTTTCAATTCCGCATCATATTTGTTTAGCCGGCGCATTTAGTTTTAGAAAAGACTATTCACCCTCCCCCTCTAGTCCCCATATCGACCCTTCAAGTGGTATCAGAGCCAGATCTCTCTTTTAGTGGTCTTAACCGACCCGAGAGGATGAAAACTAGAGGGTTTGATGATGCTTGTTTGAGTGACACACATATTTTTGATGGCACACACTTTACACAGTGGAAACACCATATGCTTGATCATTTTCGTGCCATGGGACCTAAAGCATGGTGGGTTGTCACAAGTGGTCTTACCTTCATGATGGACCATAAGAATCTCACCGAAGCTCAAAGGCCTCTTTTTGAACTTGATGCAAATGCTTTATTGTATTTAATCAAATCTTTGAGCTTTGATGTGTTTGAGAAGGTGAACACTAGGGTGTCCGCACATATGTTGTGGGAGGACATCAAGCACACCTATGATGATGCCTCAACATGGGATGATGGCAAGTTTGAAGATGAGGCGCCAAAGGAGGTGGTGCATGAGGATGTTGAGCAAGGTTGCTCCTCCTCATGGTCAAGTGAAGATGATGAAAGACCTACCTCAAGTTCACTTGACAAGGATGATGATGATGGTTCATGCTTGGTTGATGATGCTACTACAAGTCCATCGACTACATCAACATATTGTCTTATGTCACAAGGTGACACAAAGGTATCTGTGGTTGATCATGTTGATTCTTATGATGAGCTTGTTAGTAGACTTGCTAGCATGACCATATCTTTAGAAAATGAGAAAGCAAAAACATTAAACTTGGAAAATGAAATCTCTTTTCTAAAGAAAACATGTGAACAACAAGAGCATCTACTTTATGTTACTACTTGTTCACATGATGCGCTAAAGTTGACTCATGAGGAACTTAGTGTTACTCATGATAACTTGGTACAAGACCATGCTTTACTCACTAAGATACTTTCAAATGAAAAATCTAAAACTAGTAAGAGCTCATCACTTGGGTCAATTGATCAATCACATACTTGTGCTAACCCTTGTGATGTAGGCAAAAAGCATGTATCCACCTCTTGTCATAATTCATTGGATATGCCATGTTCTTCTTCTTTAGATGATTGTTCTACTTCTATGTCTTGTGAGACTAACCTTTTGAAGGAGAACAATAAGCTCAAAAGAGAATTGAAGAATTTGCTTGCCAAGCTACAAAGGTGCTACAATTCACAAGTCACCTTTGAGCACATATTGAAGACTCAAAGAAGCTATGGCAAGAGGCATGGACTTGGTTTCAAGGGTGGATTGACCAAGGATGAAAGAAAGAAGAAAAGTAAAGAAGCCAAGAAGCTCAAGTTGAAGCAACAAGAAGAGCTTCAACCGAAACCCCAAGATCAAGTCAAGATCAACCATGAAGATAAAGTTGATGACTTGAAGATAAAGAAGAAAAGAAGAAGGGGTGGAAGAGCTTATGAAAGGCATCCAACTCATATCCAAGATGCCAAGATGATGAGCAAGATTCAAGCTAAGAAAATTAAGTTTGTCCACATCAAGTGCTTTGAATGTGGAGACATGGGACACTTTGCCTCGGAGTGTCCTAGCAAGCTTGAGAAGAAGGATCAAGCAACTCATGAGAGGCAAGGCAAGAAGAAGCATCAAATGAGCAAGAAAGAATGGGCTCAACAAAAGAGAAGATGCTACTCATGCCGGGAAAGGGGACACATGGCTCATTCATGTCCCCTAGGTGAAAATTCTAAGCCTATTTTAATTGATGATAATAATGTGCTTAGAAAAGATGACAATGGTACCTCTTCGGTTACTATTGCAAAACATCCCGCTACTCATACTAAGGCTTTGCCTAAGTATGTTGCACCTAACTTGAGAGGACCCAAACAAGTTTGGATACCATCAAAAAGTGGATGATTGTTTGTAGATACCATGGCATTGGAGGCTTGATTCAATTGAGTTCACATTGTACATCATTTTATTGAATCAAGTAATGAAGCCTAGTGCTATTTTATCCCAATGCCAAGTCAAGCAAAGTGAAGTCCAAATGAGCTACAACATACAAGTGCAATAATCCTAGTTGTGATGATTTATTGGAATATTCGAAGGCTTGCAAGATAATTTGAATTAAAGCTTGCTATTGGATGATCATGTGATACAAAGGTATACTTCTAGTTGATCATACACATTTGAATGCATATGAGATGATTGAATTGGATATATATGCATATGTTGCTTGCTTTGAGATGTTTGAATGAATTAAATGCTTAGTAGTCAAATTTGAGTTGGTTTGAATGGATATGATCATGAGATGACATTTAGTAAGTGATTTGAATGGATATATGTCTTGTGAGAGTATTCAAACAAGTTAGCATCAATTTTGATTCAAATTGGTGAAGCATAGCTCAATTGCTCAAATCTGTCCACTATTATAAAATCTGAGTGAGCTATGACTTTAGCCATGTTTGGATGATCAAATCTTATTGCAATGGCTTGGAATTTGGTATGCATGCTCATTACTTATGGTACAAGTTGCTGTAAAAATCTCATGATGAGAAGATGAGAAATACTTCGGTTTTGGAGTAGAACTTGTCAACTATGTTGCAGCAGTTTTCAGCATGAGTAGTGTGGGAAGACGTGAAAACTGGTAGCAATCTAGAAGGAGTATGAAGCTTAAATTTTTATGGCTGCTAGATGACTTAGTGTTGCACATCTCCACCAAATTTCGTGGCATTTCAACATGTATATTGAGAGTTATGGACTATTCTTTGAGATGTACAAAATCTGCCAGAAAAGTGACAAATATTGGTTGGATCTAGAGTCACTTTGATTGAAAGGTCCTCAAGTTGGAATCATGATTATAAGTGTTTGAGGCACCTAAGTTTGGTTTTGAATTGAGTTAGAAGCATGACAAGCAATGAGTACAAAAGCCATTGATTTGGGGGAGTGTACTTCGTACACATCTAGTACTCAAGTTGAAGATCAAGACCAAGCTCAAGATGGAGAGACAAGTTTGAATTCAAATGATCATTCTATCTCTTCATGAAGAAAGAAAAGGACTTAAAGAAGATCTCAAGATTACACATCATATCAAGTCCATCACTTGGATCAATCAATCAAATTCAATTCAAGTGAGTGTCAAGGATAGTTCTTGGTGAGATCACTTCTCCCTAGAGAGGGGTGTGCCGCCCATGAGTGGGATTGACAAGTTGGGATGCTTGGAGGGGCCAACATGGAAGTGATGATCTAGGGATATTCAAGATGCTTAGTTGAAGAAATCAAAAGGATTGATCAAAAGAAAGCAAGCAACACCCAAGTAGAGAGACTTTCATGCAAATTCAAATGGTATTCTCTCATGCAAGCGAAGATCAATAATAGAAGCAAGCTGTGACACCCCGGCTCAGGGCTTAATAAGGTTGATAGAATACTCATACCAACAAGTTGCAACTTCTTTTCCGGAAGCCCATCTCTTAAAAACTCTAAAGTTAAGCGTGCTTGGCCTGGAGCGATGGGTGACCGTCCGGGAAGTCCTTCCCGGGTGCGCATGAGTGAGGACAAAGTGCAAAGAAAAGACTGGTGTTGGTCTGTGAGGGCAGTCTTGATCCTTAGAGAGCTGTCAGATGTAAGCGGGCCCGGCCTCGAGGAGGCGGGACGTTACAATTGGTATCGGAGCCGACCCTTGCGGTTTCATGGGCACGTGTGTCGATTCTTGCGAGCATGGTGCGCATGGTGGTGTGGACCCGGCGTGGTCACACAAAGATGGCACATGCGCCGGCACCGACACACCGGACGTGGCCAAGAGGGGACGTTCGACACCTGGGGTTGACCGACGAGGACGCCGGTCTCCTAAGGGGGTGAGTATGTGACACCCCGGCTCGGGCTTAATAAGGTTGATAGAATACTCATACCAACAAGTTACAACTTCTTTTTCGGAAGCCCATCTCTTAAAAACTCCTAAGTTAAGCGTGCTTGGCCTCGAGCGATGGGTGACCGTCCCGAAAAGTCCTTCTCGGGTGCGCATGAGTGAGGACAAAAGCGCGCAGAAAAGACCGGGTGTTGGTCCGTGAGGGCGTCTTGATCCTTAGAGAGTCGCCGATGTAAAGCGGCCCGGCCTCGAGGAGGCGGGACGTTACACAAGCCAACCACAACAAGAAGTGCACTTGATCATTAGTGGTTCTCATTTCATATGGGTGAAGCATGGAAATCATATTGCCATATTTGGTCTTCACCAAGCTATTCAAATGGACTTCACATTGCTATTGCGGAGGGAAATTGGAATCATATTGACTATCCTCTACTCCAAGATAGCAAAGGTATTATTGTAATGTGCATGATCATTTCATCCCTTACTAGTATGCGGTTAGTGCATATAGTACATGCTTATTAGGCTCATGCATGACAAATGAAAGTTTTAAATTCATTGCTACCACTATTGCTTGAATGATTATATGATCTAGTGGTTTGTATATGAATTTGTTCATGAGCTAGTGATCCCAAGTACTTGATCTATCTTGGATTGCTCTTAAGTGACAAGTACAACATTGGCAAGATAACCCTTATAATTCATGAGGTGTGAAGAAGCTTGTCATTGGATCAAACCGGACTTGGAAGCTTAGACAAATCATTTTAGTTCTAGTCAACAAGAAAGAAGCTCATGAAAACAATCTAGTTCAAGAATTGATTACAATTGACAAATATTTTCAAGTGGCATCCACATTGCAAGTTGCAAGAATCGGTGGTTCCACAAGTGATCCTCAACTTTAAGTGATCAATACAAATCAAGAAAGCTATCCTCACCAACAAAAGTTCAAGTGGATTGACATATGCTTTGACATAGGGGGAGGTGCCCCACCTCAAGATCAAGGTCAAAGATTCTACAAGCAACCAACATGTGGCATTTCTAGGTGGCTTTCATGCTTCCACATGTGAGAGTTACAAGTGGTGTCATTCCATCATATGGTGTGTCCATCAAAAATGAAGATTCAAGACTCAATCATCTATCCCTAGTCACACCCTTTGTATCAAAAGAGGCATATACCCTTTATGGAAATTGATGATAAAGGGAGAGAGATTGGAACAAAGATGTGAATATAGGGAGAGATTGAAATATGGATTGAGGACATGGACCAAGAGGGAGCAACATTGAAGAATTGAGAAGGATCAAAATTCTTGGACATATGAGAAGCACACAAGTTGGGGGAGCAAGCTCATGAACTTGTTTGATTGCATTTGATATGTGCATATTCATGTACTTGCTTGCATTTGCATAAGTTTTTAAATTTTATATGCAATGCTTGTGTGGTGTATGCTAGTTATAGAACTTGCTTGATGATATGGTAACTAGCATGCATAGGTTGTAGCTAGACATATATATGCTTCATGAAAATCAAGTGCCATTACATATAATGTTGATCTCACATGGTATCTTGAGTTTTGATGTACGTCTAGTTACATGGATGATGCTAAGGATGAACTTCAAATTTGCAACTTCGATTGGTATCACGCTTCAAAGGTTTATCCTATATACCTTAGCATCACTTTGTAGTGTTAACTCTCCCAAAATTTTCATATTTTTGTATGTGTGCAGACCTTGAATTCAAATCAATTAGGCACACATATAGGGGGAGTTACCACTACCAAGTCGGGTTTTATGGTGCTTATCCAAATCTTGACTTTGAGCTTAAATGTTGGATAAGTGACATAAAATCCAAACCAAGTTAGCAATTTATACTTGTATATAATGCTAGCTTGGAATTTAAATCTTCAATTCCATATCTTTGTAGTGTTGCCATCAATTACCAAAAAGGGGGAGATTGAAAGGGCCCTTGTGGTTTTTGGTAATTGAGTGACAACATTAGGTGAACTAATAATGTGTGATTGAGATAATACACAGGAGATTAGTTCACATGTGATGATGCAATGAAGGAGATTATTGCATATGAGACATGACATGGAGTCATGTGACCAAGGTGGTGAAGATCAAGACAAGGCTTGGCTTGATGGACCGGTTGCAAGTGTGAAGGGCAAGTCGAGGCAGTGAAGCGATGGACCGCGAGGCGGTGAAGCTTGGGCAAGACTTGGCGCCGATGTTGGCGGTCACTATCATACATCTTATACCGCCAACTTAGCTCTAATTAAGAGAGATGGAACACACTTATGTCAAATAAACGGTTACTACTCCTAGTTCCACTTGTATTCGAGAATAATTATTTTGCAGGAACAAACACGTAAAACGGTGAGAGTACGCCAAATAAAGAGTAAAGTGCAAACTCAGGAAATGCGCTTTGACCAAGGGGAACGTGGCAGGCCAGAACCGAAGCAAAACGGACCGAAACACCTCCGGAAAGGCGACCTACACTGGGCCACCAGCCCACACGCGAAGGATGGGCGCGGGGCGGGCCAAACTTGGGCCGACCGCCGCAGGCCCGTGCCCGATCCCGCCGCGCCTTGTCTCCGTGTCCGAAGCCGGAGGAGCTGAGGCGGTGCATGGCGGTGCTTTTCGGGGATTTGGCGCCAAAACTCCCGCCAAAAACCACTTTCATTCTCCTATAAATAAGAGGCCACACCCCCCTTCCAAACACACAACACACACCCTTGAGCACTTCACTCACTTTCTTTAGTCCTAGTTGTAGTTTTGAGCAAGGTTGAGCTTCAAGGAGGGCTTGTCTCCTTAGAAGGATCTTTTGGTAATATTAATATTATTATGGAGTTCCTTTCAATATTCAAGTCTTTATATTCATATTGCAATGCGTTCGAACTAGAGTATAGTTACCCTCATGTTATCTTATTAATGTGTGAACTATGATCTAGTTGACATATTAGTAGATAGAACTTAGCTAATTATAGAATTAACCGTCATGTGTCGCTTCGCTAGAGAGTGGTCGGTTTATGTAGATTATGATGGTTTGGTGTACCTTCGGGTTTACCTTTATCCTTGCTTGTCGATCCGTAGGGTCTGAGTGCCCCGGGGATTTAGGTAGTTTTCTATATACGTGGGACGTGGTGTCCAGGTCTATAGTAATCATCGAAATGTCGGCATCCCACGGTAGTGAGGTAGGGGCGGTGGTGACGACCTGTTCGCCCATCGTATTCCTCCACGTTCGGATGTTAAGTTGGAGTTATGAAAGTGTCCATCGGCCAGCGAGACTAGCCGCGGGCATCTCCTCATCATATGATCGTAATCCCATCATGATTTAGCCTCCTCACATGTTAAACTAGAGTTCACCCATGTGCAATATTTAGAACCACCTTCTCATTGTAGATTCTCTTTTATCCTTTTCTCTCCCTAGTGGTGTAGTAGCTTATGTGTGTTTGTCACTATCCCGAATATCTATTCTTCTTACCCCGCAATTGACTAATGGTTATTCATAAATACATTGTGGATCATCATCATCATTATGCTAGCTAACCACACAAGCCCGCCTTCCCTTGGGAAAATATAAATCACGATACCCGAATACCACCGGGTGAAATGCTACAATGATAGATCCGTGCGCTTTGCGGATTGACTAAAGTAAACACATGAATCCATCTATCATCGATATCTCTTAACGTGATCTCCGAGAATATTATTCTTAGAGATTGCACTATGAAGTGCCAACAAGCATTTACGTGCCAATTACAGGAAATGGGTTATTATCTATTTCGGTAATGTCGTTAAGAAATATCAACGGTAATTTAACCGACTTAGCGGTGAAGAGCAAGTGAGGTCAAGATCGATGGACCAATAGTGTCACGCGATGATATGAAGTGGATCATATCATTTGGTGATCGTGTTGGTGCATGTGTTGCATCGGCACTTGGAAGATGGAGCGAAATGGAAATGCGCAAGGCAAAGGTATAACCTATAGGGCATTTCATTTCGCCGGTCATTGGTGCTTAGAGAAGTTTATGACCGGGTTTAGGATAGATGGCCGTACTATCAAGAGGGGCAAACTTGTTTGCATATCGGTCATCTAGTGCCACTTGTGCGATCTAACTTTTGCGATGTGTTAGGATCGAGTGGCGTGGTGAGATCAAGAGAAAAATCCTTTGAAAATGATTGTGAAAATGCTATCACACATGCACATGGTGATGTACACTTGGTGGTGTTGGCACATTTGCAAAGGAGAAGTTGTTTCGGTGTTTCTCAAACACTTGGACTGCTCTTAGAGTGGAATACTGCTTTGATCCGTTGTGAGTTGGATCAAGTAACCTGTGGGTTGTGTAGCCCTCTGAGTAAGCTTTCCATAGATTCCAAGATCATCGAAAACGGAGTTCGGATGAAGGAGATATCGCCGCTTTACCGAAAGCAAAGTGCTCGACCGGACGCGGTGACCGGACGCCACGATGGCGCGACCGACGCTTCCGGTCAAGGCCCCGGCAGAGAGCTCGCAGCCTGAATTTTGCCGGACGCCCGGCCGGACGCTATGATCGGACTTCGCGACCGGACTCGCCGGGTGAGTCCGGTCGGCGCGTCCGTCCGGCCGCGCGCAGAAAAGCCGTGGTTTGGACCCCAACGGCTCTATTTGGCTTGGGGGCTATAAATACAGGATGTGGTCGGCCATGGCAGGTGCTTAGCACCTTGGGGACTTTGTGTCCATGCTTGAGAGTGCTTGAGAGCCCTCCCACTCACTTGTGATTGATAGTGTTCATCCAAATCAGAGTGAGGAGTGATTCTAGTGCATTCGCGTTGAGAGATCGTGATTGAAGGAGCGTGGCACTAGGTGATCGTGTTGCAAGCCGGTGTGCTTGTTGCTCTTGGAGGTTGCCACCTCCTAGACGGCTTGGTGGCAAGAGACTTCGTGAAGCACGCAATTGAAGATTGTGCGGTGCTCCGAAGGAAGATTTGTGAGAGGTTCGAGCTCACCTCGCGGGGATCGCGAAGAGCGTCACTACTAGAGCGTGTCGGTGAGTACCTCCCTTGTGCGTGTGGTGTCTTGCGGTGCCTTGAGAGGCTCACTTGAGAGTGGTGTCTTGCGGTGCCTTGCGGGGCGTGCCTTGAGGGGCAAGTGATCGGAGAATCACACCGAAGAACCATCTAGGTGAAACACCAAAGGAACCACCCAAGGTGTTGGTCGACACAACGAGGAGTAGGGGGAAGTTGGCAAGCTTCCCGATACCTCGGTAAAAAATCACCGGTGTCAACTTGTCTACTCTTCGCGGTGGTTTGCATTCTCCAAATCACAAGCTTTGTATTTACATTCATATATACCTTGTGCTTGTGCTTGTGGAGTAGCTCTTGCAATTACTAGCTTGTGTAGCTTGTTAGTTGCTTTGCTTAGTTTGTGTAGCTAAGTAATTTGAGCCTTTGGGTTAGGCGTGTGTCGCCTTGTCCTTAGTGCATGTAGTGAGCTTAGGTTTGGCTTTGTGCTTTTGCTCATTAGAATTGTGTAGGAGCTCACCATTGTTTGAAGTACTAGTGCATAGGTTTGTGTGACCTTGCAATAGAAACGGTTAGGAGCTCAAGCTAGGCTTATCACCTCATTTGCTTTGTGTAGGATCTTTTGTGAGGTGATTTAGAGTCATAGCTAGAGGGGTGAAGTCTTGGCTAAACGAATAGTTTCAATTCCGCATCATATTTGTTTAGCCGGCGCATTTAGTTTTAGAAAAGACTATTCACCCCCCCCCTCTAGTCCCCATCTCGACCCTTCATCTCTCCCTTCCGTATTCGACTCTACTTCGTCTTCAAGTTAGGATTATCTTAGGACTTTTTGGTGTGTAAAAGGGGATATTCCAATCTATAAGGAAGACCCTTATTAGAAAATAAATAAATATTACTTGTAAAAGGTATTCCAATAATATAAGGAAACGTTATAGAGAGATTGCTTAGATTACAAGTCCCACTAGCCGGGCTATATAAGCAAAGGCATGTAATCTCTTTGGGGATAAGCAAGCAATAAAAATAGTATCTATGTCTCTCGGCTCCGGCCTCCACCCGCCGCCGCGCCCGCGCACCGCGCCGCTGCCCCCTCCCCCGTCGTGGCTCCTCCCCCCTCCTCCTTGCTTGCTTGGCCGCTGCCGCCGCCAATGAGAGCGCAGCAGCCCCTACACCACCTTCGAGCTCCAACGGTCGACGAACACGTGTCGGGATTCGGCCCAATCTAGCCGGGTTCTGACAACACGACTTTTTATAATGGTATCCATGAAAAAGGCTCAAAGCATTTGCGCTTAACTTAAGGGCTCATTTGGATACAGGAAACACACGTACTCAGCGGTCAAGCAGGTTTTTTTACATATGAATAGCCAAATTCGTCCTTCAAATATCTGAGAAAGTTCAATTTCTACTCAGCGGCGGCATGTGCAGTTTGGTGAGGCGAGGACCGAGGTGCCGCCTGTTGAGCCCAAGCAGGAATTGGACAACAAAAAAAGTTCATATTGTGGTCCGTTCTTCAGCGATAGCACCTCTGTTAGTAGGGTGTTCTCCTTGGTGTCATTGCTGTTGTAATGTGGAAGTGAAAGTTATAACTAGCTAGCTTTGTGTTAGTGTCTCTGATGTAAGTTACTTGTTAGCTGATGCCACCTTTTTTTTATATAAAAAGCTGATGCTACCTAATGAAGTATGTGATCTGCAATGAATTTGTTAGGGCCTGTTTGGATGGAGGGACTAGGGACCAGAGACTAAGAGACTAAAAATTAGTTCCTAGCCCCTCCCAAGAGTCTAGTGAACTAGGGACTAAAAATTAGTCTCTTATGTTTAGTAATTTAGGGACTAAATTAGACTAAAAATTAGTCTCTAGTCCTTTGGGAACCAAATAGAGCCTTAGTTTAGCTCTAACCAGAATGTGCAATGAACTTGTTGGTTTAGCTGTAAACATAATGTGCGATATGAAACAAAATATGTGATGTCCTATTCCTACATTAGACGGCTGAAGCGAAACAGAAACATGCCAATATCAATAGAGTCAGAGCATATTTGAATGCAAACAAGTTGTCACATTTGAACATAAACAGGCCATATATCATTGAAAGCTAACACGGGTGGTTCAGGAAGGGGTGTGTTTAGTGTCGGTGTTATGAGAACCGGGGATCTCAAGAGTCTGACTAGTGAAATTGTTGTGTGCCCTGCTTTGGGTGGCTATGCGGGAAGGACACAAGGAAAAGTAGAAAGGGGCGATTGACACAGGGGTTTATCCTGGTTCAGGCACGGATGCCCTACGTTCAGCAGTTGGGGTCTCGTCGTGTTATCTTGCACGGGATGCTCGTAGTAGGGGATTATAAGCGAGTGAGAGAGGAGTCGTGGCCCCAAGCCTCTGGAGAGCTAGAGGTGGAAGCGGAAGAGGGGTCCTGGCTTCCCCCGAGGAGGGTGAGCTCCCATGAAACGAGGAAGAAGGCAGGAGTAGAGTCTCCTAGTGAGAACCAGATAGGAGAGAAAATGGGAGAGAAGTAACAGAAGCTCCCCTAGATGGAGAGGAAGGAGAAAAACCCCCAGATGGGATCGAAGGGAAAGAACCCCCCTTTGATGGGATCGGGCTCTCCCTTTTATAATCGAAGGGGAGGGGCCCGTTACAATAGTGTTGTTGACTTTGGCGTCTTGGTGTGTCACATTATGTTTGTCTGTCACCGGCCCATGCGCCTTGCAGGGGTGGATCATGATGACTTCTTGTCTTGGAGCGGGCTGTCAGGGCCGCTTGCCTTGCTTCTATGGCTTGTGCCGATGCTTCTAGTGGGCCACCGAGGCTGTTTTATCCCACCGAGGCTTGCTACAGCATCTTTGATGGTGCTTGTCGTCGTCCTTTTGAGGCCTCCCCGAGGTCGCCTTGCTTGGGCCCTTGATGGGACGTGTCATGGCCTGGCTAGTCTAACGATGCTACTGGGCTGACGGTGTAATGATGCCTGGCCTGGCAGGCTGCAGACCTGCCAGGTAGGGCGGTGCTAGTTCGATGTGACTAGAGGGCCTTGCCAGTGCCAGCGACGAGATTCGTGGGCCTGGCAACACGCTAGGCTTTGTCAGGCCCTGATGCGGGGTTGCCTTGCCCTCGAAGCCTGCTGGCGACTTCCGAGGCCTGTGTTCTTTCCTTCCAGGTGAAGGAATGGAGCAAAGGCTCGTGTACTCCTACTCGCCTCCAGGGTGCGCACGCACCAAGCTCGGGTGAAGTGGAGCGTCTGCCGAGACCATGTCCAATCGCCTTTGGAGGCCCTTGGCTGGGTGCTTAGCGTGGCTCATGGGCTGGGCCGTCTTTTTTGGGGCCCTTTGGCAGGCTGATATCACCTCCTCTTGGGGGGGCCCTTCTGGTGGCCCCCAACAGTAGCCCCCGAGCGGGTGGAGGAGTGGGTCACTCGTCCACACGCTGAGAGTGCATCGCGGTGGAAGTTTCGAGGAGAAGGGCTACGCGGGACTTACTTCTTTTTCTACAATCTTGAATGTCGGGCGGGTCGCCGAGGTCGTTCGGTAAGTCCCAAGGATGGCCACACCTCCCTGCTATAAAAGCCACCGAGCCTTGGTGCCCTTGGCTATCCCAGTTTCACTCTTCTCCCTCCTTCCCACTTCACCACTCTTGGCGCCAAGATGGAGAGCGGTTCTTCTTCGGGTTCGGTGAACGACAACGGGCGCCGTCGGTAGAGGTTGGAGATGGGGTTCTATCGTCGCGGCCACGCTCGTATCGGAGGTCTTCCTTCGGTTGCGGCGGCTCCGCCCTCGGAAGTGGTGCCGAAGGAGGCGCCAACACTAGCGCCTGTGCCCGTGGTGTTGCCTCCAGCTCCTGCTGCTGCTCCGTCTCCGGCGGTGCCGGAGTTCTCGATGGGGCCTGTTCAGGTGGCCTACTCCTGTCTCCGTGAGGCGGGTGAGGCGGTTGACATCCTGGCGCAGCATATCGGCATGTTGTGCCTTCAGTGTGAGCAGGTCGATGCTTCCTCCGTCGATGGGTATTTGCCATCTTTTGCTTTCCTTAGGGTTTTTCCTCTTGCCCTAACCTTCAACTGTTCTTGTGTTTCGTCGTAGCGTTCCTTGCGAACGTGCAGAGGCTTCAGGCCGAGAAGGCGCACCTCCAGGCGGAGAAGGCAGAGCATGAGCAGCAGCTCTAGAAGGCTACCATCCGCAGACTCCGCCGTGGCACCGCCATTGGGCTCACAATGGCAGAGTCGTCGACGGGCTAAGAGTTCTCCCACCTGGAGGGCTACAGCCGCGGGGAAGACCTACGTAGCTACCGCCACTCCTTCTCGTTCTTCTCCCGGGCCTGCAATGTGGCGGTGCTTGCCTCTGACATCGGGCTGCTGGCCAAGGTCCTGGACTTGCTCGAGGAGGAGGAGGAGGAGGAAGACGAGGATGAAGACGTAGAGTAGGCGTAGGTGGCCGCTCACCTTCTTGTTGGCGCGGGCGTGTGTTCCATGGCGCGGCATGTAAAAAATAAACTTCTTTTGAAATGAACATGGCAGAGCATGCTGCTTATCTCTATTTCATGTCATTTATTTTTTATCTTTTTCTTTTCTTGCCCAAGGATAGAATATCATCGTTCTCAGACGTTTTTACTCCCCACGTGCTATCTTTCCAAGGACAGGCGCTCAGCTAGGTGCCGAGCCTTGGCGAGAGTCCAAGATCCTCGTTTGAGGATCGGACCTTGTCCCTCCCGAGAACTTGTACGGAGATCACAGTGGCATTTCCTGGGCCTTAGGTAGGACTCGAGGTTTGTTTCCCACCACATAGCTTTAGATAACTTAGTGGGGCGTTGGCTCTGAATCAGCCCATCTCCTAGTCATGCACAAGGGTCTTCTGGCCACGTTAGCTTAGGAGGGCTCCTCCGTTAGCTCCGGGCCGGTTCTGCTTTCATCTCCTCTCGCGGCCCTTTGGGCCCTCAATGCGAGGCGGCTGGGCCTCTAGCTATGTCTGTAGTCCCTCGAGCCACCGTGGGACGAGATCGGAGTCTCCCCCGGGGCTGCCATGCCTTAGACGAGGTCTTACTGGCCGCCCCAGTGGGGGCTCCGTTGCATAGGTTGCTGGGGGCCCTCAAGGCTCGGCCCTCGATGGTGGGCCTTCAAGACGAGCGAAAAGTGGAGAGTTATCCCCTTTTGCGGGAAGAGGTGTTGGGCCTCGTTTCTTCCCAAGAACCTGTGGTCTGTAGGGCTTTGTCGCATCGGATAGTTGTCGCCCCATGGACCTAGGCCGTAGAGGCATGGGCCTTAGGTTCCCCTTTTCTGATCGAGAGAGTGGTCGGGCTTTTGGCTCGTCACGCGGGATTCGTAGCCCTTCTGTCTTCCTCGGTTAGGATGCGTGGTGAGACGGTGGGGCCCCTTGTCAAGTGTCGGCTCCAAGCTATAGTCGGGTAGTTGGGCCAAGGTCCACCTCAACTAGTCCTACAGGTGGTGTCTCTCGCATTGGCCGAGTCTGAGTTCGTTTTAACCGGACCTGAGACCGCGGTCTGCGTTAGTCGACCCTAGGTTCGTGTTAATGTTGACCTAGGTTCGTGTTAATGTTGACATTTCTTAACGTATGCAGATAAATCCGCAAGCGCACGGAATTATCGTTGTAGCTTTCACCCGGAAGTATTCAGGGTATCGTATTTTCCACAGGGAACGGTTGCGCTTTAATCTTTGAACAGGGCCACCCTAGGATAACTATGGATAGTGAGGTATCTTTATGGGCTTAGGTTTTCGAGGCAGGGATTTCTAGGGCTTGTTATCTCCTTGCTTCGGGCACCCGCCAACGCCCAACCGGCGGCTTAGGCAATGGCGCTACGTCCACGGCCCGAGCGTGGGGAGATTTCAAGGGGACGGTCAAGGCTTGTCACGACCCGGCCGCCTACCCCCTCAACCGTGGGATGCTTCGCCAAAAGATAGGTGAATGCTAGCCCAAACACCTCGTTTGCACTACCATCCACAACTCTTGGGTCGATCAAGGTTCCCCGGTCAAAGAGTTCCTTCTCCAAGAGTTACGACCCGAAGGTACGACTATCGATCCCGCAAGTCTATAACAGCTAAGATAATATCTTTGGAAGAACAATAAGCCGAAAGATAATCACAAGCTTTCTTACCAAAGTGTAAGTAGCTTGTAGAGGTATTAAGCATGGCGGTGCCGACAAGTCCGCACACTCAGACCACCCGAGATCATGGCACCAGGGAGGCACACAGGGACTCCATGGAGAAGAGGCCAAGCCCTCTTCTACTCTTCCCTCTCTCACTCTCCACTAGAACTAAGAGGAAGACTCCTCTCTACTACATTGTGGATCTCCTTGTGTTGTATGTGGTAAAGGAAGAGCTCTACTAAGAAGAGGGAGAGCTCTTGCCTTAGAATGATTGTGTGTTGAGGAAGAGGGAGAGGGCCTCCTTTTATAGGTAGAGGAGAGGGGGCTTGTTGGAAAATATCCCTCCCCATATGGAAGGAGCCAAACCGACCTTGGTACACCTGCCCAAATTGCTAAACCGACCAACCAACGTCGGCAACACACTGTTTGGAAGGTAATGCACCGCCTCGAAATTTGGGCCCGGTTGGCGGCCGCCGTGGGATGCGGGCGCACCCCTTGGTGCGGGCGCACCAAGATGTGGGCCGTTTGGGCTGAAATTTTGTGTGCGCGTCCATTTCGTCGTTAGCTCCGTTTTGGCGGGTGGTGCACTGAAAACGGAGTTCGTATGAAGAAGTTATGCCCAAAATACTAAACCCATGTCAAGTGGCCCATTGTCATTTCATGTTGGATTTGGGTTTCCACTTCTTGGGCTTATGTATAGATGTTGATATTCATGTTTATGGGCATTTCTCCTCTCTTCTCCTTGCTTTGCTTATGTCCATTTAGGGCCTTGTTATTCTTTATACGTTTTCCTTTGCTTTTGGCCCAAAATGTGTATGTTTCCAACATTGTCCTACAAAACAAGTGAAGTACCAAAACTTGTAGAAATGGTTAGCTCAAAGCCCTATCACTATTGTGTTTTGGTAGTTTTATACTAATGTTGACGGTATAAAATATGTAGTTAACGACCGTCAATAAACTCCCCCACACTTAGTCCTTTGCTCGTCCTCGAGTGAAGGCATAGGGACTAAAGTGGTTCAAACTCCAAGATGTAGACCTGCATACAAGTTATTCCAGGCCTCACCTGCTTTGTGAGCATTCAAAAGTGGCTACCAAGTTATCTTGAACAATTGAGCAATGGAACGACATGAATTCCTATCTCCTTGCTACTACTCATGTGCAAAGACTTGGTTGATTTTTGATTTTTTTTTAAAGATAAAATAGCAATGCTCCATGGTTGATTCTCACATAGTCACTTATTTGTGTTTCCTTGCCAAAGCACTCTTCGCTCTCACTCATCCTATCTTTTTGCAGGGTTTTGTGGATCTTTGGAGTGGAGTGTTGCATACGTACCTCTGTATGTTTTGTCGGGTCAAGCTCCGGATCATTGGAGGGAAGTGCCATACTCCTAGATCGAAATGTGCAAAAGTGTGTGGAAAATATTTTTTGGTATTTTTGTGGTTACTCCTTGACTCATGATCTCTCCTTTCTTCTTCTTTTTTTTTGTATGCTTTTGGAGAGATACAGGCTACTTTTTCTTCTATCTTTCTTCTTTTTTTTTTTTTTTTTTTTGGAGATGTGGGCTCTACTCGCCCTCGGACACGTGTCCATTTTTCATCTCTTTTTCTCATACTTTTTTCAGAGCCTTTGTATTCTCTTTTCGCATGATACTTTTTCGATAACAAGAGATGATCATGGTATAACATGGATGGAGTATTTATTTGGTGGATGGTAAGGGTGCATGTTGTGCGCAATTCTCAGTGTGAGAATTGGCGTGTATATGTGTGTGTACGTGTTTTTCGATCTTTGGGAGTATGAGCTTCTCTCAACGCAGATCACAGAGCTTGACAAAACTCAACGCAGATCCGAGGTTGAGTCATTGCCGAGCCTGGGTCCGGGGCGAATTCGGGCCCGAGACTCTAGTGCCTACCTCGGCACATTAGGAACCCTGGCTCCATCAGCGGGGTTCTGAGCCGAGGTGGGCTGGACTGTTTCAGTGGCTGAGCCTGGGTCTAGCGCAATATTGGACCTGAGGCCTAGCCTATTTTTATGCAAGCTGCCTGACTTGGACCTATGGCGATACACGACATTAGGTCTGGGTCCATGAAGAAATCAGACCCTAGACTTTAGTTGCCGACCTTGACCCATCAGGAACCCTGGCTCCATTGGCGGGTTCCGAGCGGGCGAAAGGCCGGGCAAGAATGAATTGATGGCCGAGCCTGGGTCTGAAGCAAACTCAAACCCGTGGCCTGGCCTTTTGCTTGTTAAGCCTAGGTCCAGGATTAATTCGGTCCTGAGGCTGAACACGACACCAGCGGAGCCTAGGTCTGGCTGAATCAGTCCCGAGGCTCCTGGGTTGCATCAGTTGCACGTGGGTCCGTACTAACCGGACCCGAGGCTTGGAATGATACTTGGCTGAGTCTCGGTTTGCCTCTATCGAACCTCGAGGCTCAAGGTGATACTGGTTGGGTCTGGGTCCGCCTTAATCATTCCCGCGGCCCTTGTTCTTATATCATGGGGTACTCACCTTCCTAGAGGGACGGTGGCCCCAGAGCCCCCGCACCGAGGCGAACACCTATTGTACGGTTGGCTCGGGTGTTGTGAGTTGGCGTGGTTAGCATGCTGTTGGTAAAAGTTAAGGCCCACAGAAATATTTATGATTTGTATAATCCGCAAGCGCACGGATACCGATGAGCACTTCACCCGGGAGATGGGTTTCAAATATCGTATCCACAAGGAGAAAGGTTTACGAATAGTGAAGATATAACTAAGGCCAGAGAATCTCGACAAGGAAGGAAGTTGATAAATCTTTTAAGAAGACGGCTATGGTTGTCTAGTTGATATCCTTGTAAGGCTTGTGAATATATCTTATGGGAACTTTATTCAAGGAGAAAGACACTAGCAAAGAGTGCAAACTCCTAGCAAATAGGTTCTACCGAGGCCTATCCAACGGGATGTGGACTACAAAGAATTAACGTAGCTATAAGTCACCTACGTTAGTTACCACAGTTCCGGAAGGTAGGGTGTATCTACGGGCTATCTAGTCTAAGCACCACGCTCAAACTAGGGGTAGCAACTCCAATTCAAGAGCGACAAGAATCGAAGTACTCTAAAAGAGTCGCAAACCACAAGAATAATATAAACAAGTAAACTTACTCAAATAAGAAGTCGATCCACCGTAGTTGTCTTAGGATCAAGCTCCAAAGGAGGCTTGGTCCGGAGGAGGTACAAGTGAAGAGGAGACACCGACAAAGGTTCGAGCTTTCCCTTTACTTCTCCTTCCACTCAATATCTATCTTTCGAACAAGACTAGATTTAGCTACTCTCAAAGGGAGCTATGAACTAGTCTCTCAACTTGCTAATCTTCTCTCTCAACTAGATCTAGAGCTCTTCTAATTAGAAGCTAGGGCATAGGCTGTTGATCAGGCTGAGCTGATGGGGTAATGAACTAATGAACCATCATTGCCCTGGCAGGGGCTAGGGGGCACGCTTATATAGGCGGGGACGATGA
This sequence comes from Hyparrhenia diplandra, assembly GCA_015847255.1. NCBI lineage: Eukaryota > Viridiplantae > Streptophyta > Magnoliopsida > Poales > Poaceae > Hyparrhenia > Hyparrhenia diplandra. Next base: position 104,536 of record JADLZK010002105.1, read on the forward strand.
ACCGTAGCCCTTGGATGAAACCGACCTTGATGGATGGATGAGATTGATCCTCAATGGCGGTTATGAACCGACCTTGAACGGGGAGGTCGACGGGGGGCCCCCCAGGCGGCCGCCGCCAGTGGCTCAAGTGGGCCGCCCCGTCCCACGGCAGGTGGGCCCGGCCACTGGTCCCGGCTGGCTTCTGGAGTCTTCTAGGGTCTTCTTACGTGGGTTTCAAGTTGGGTTGCTTCACGGTCACGTCCTTTCATCGTATGGGGTGCAAACTTTGGGTTTTTGCCTGTGAATCCCTGAAAAATATATAATTCACCAAAACTCGTGGAAATTGTTAGTAAAGCCCCTAGTTCTACATAAATATTTATTTATACCCTTATTTCAGTTTTAATTGAGCTATAAAAATATACTATAAGATGTGTCAACAAGCTCCCCCACACTTAGGCTTTTACTCATCTCGAGAAAAGGATGGATATAGCAAAGCTGTAAGACATAAATCAATCTCATGGTCTTATTTATATGCAGGTTTTATTGTATTTACCAAGAATTTTGAGGAGTTGGAGAACAGAATATTTGATATAGATTACCTTCTTCTCTCAATCGAGCCACTAGAGGTTTTGCAATGATTTTTGAAAAGAAACATAGCTTACCATCCTCCTTTTTGCAGCACTCAATCACTCAGTATATCTATATGTGGTATTTTTGGATCCTCACAAGGCACAATTTTAATGCCCTTAAAAACATCCTTCTTCTAATAAAGCTTTATCTGGAGTTTCAGGTATGTCAAGGATGTAGCATACTTACCTCGCATATATTTGCAATATCAAGGCTGGATCCGAGGAGAGACATTCTCAAGATGTGCAAGTGTGTTTAGTTTTCTAATTCTACTATGCTTTTTGTAGATTCTCTCTTTTTGAAAGAAGGATACTATGCAAGTAAGGTCATGGGCTATCTTTATTTCTTTCTCTTCTTTTTTTTTGGAGAGGTGGGCTCTGCTCGCCCTAGACTTTTGCCTTTTATTCCCTCTCTTAAGAGATGTGGGTTCTACTCACCCTTGGACACTTGTCCATTCTTCATCCCTTATTATTATTTCTTTGTATACTCTCTTTTTTTTTCAATACTTTTGCATAGCCCATGCCTTGTCTCACATTTGTATCAACACTTTTAATATGGAGAGATCAAAACTTGTAGCATATAAAAGCAACATAAATAATTGAGTGTATGTGTTCGTGATAGCTAGTCTCTCAACTTGGATCACAGGACTTGACAAAGCTCAATGCAAAACAAGTAGCTTATGGCTAGTTTTTTTTTTCAGCAAGCATGGCTTTGGTAGGATGATTACCATAAAGAGGAGGTATAGCTATCATTTCTAATATTTTCAAAATAAATTCTCCAAGTTGACAAGATATCAAGATTCGGGCTCTCACCAATCTTCTATCTCATGTTCTACAACAACTCTAAGTATCTTGGGATATTATTTTACTTTTAACTTTTATCAACTTAGTTAGACCATGAAAAAGAATTGTGTGAGTCCAACTTGAACTAAGCATATCAATCTTTTTTATATTTATATTTATTCATTAGATATCGAGATCTTTCGGGTATTTTTGCGAAACGGAAAACAAAAATCACGTAATTAGAAAGATCGGAGAACAAACCGACACGTGGACAAAGGGGAGGCCGAGGTGGTGACGTGGCGGCGGCCGCCGCCGGCCCGGTCCAGCGGCCGCGTGGGTCCCCCGAGGGGCCCACGGCGATCTTCTTCGTGCGTGATCTTTGCTCAGTATCTTTTCGGTTTGTCGATATTTTCAGGTTCGGTTCTGTTCGTTTCGACGTTCGTGCTGTTTCCCCCACACTTTTTCCTTGTTACCTTTTATTTAAAACATGGTGGAGACAAGAAACTTTGCACGAAAATAAATGATAAATAAGGAAGATCAACTTTTAAAATGATAGAGTGTTCCTTTATTTATTCTAGCAAATATTACATATAAAAATTTAATCTAAGTAAAACAAACCAATCTAGCAATCGAACTAACTAAGCAATCTAATCGAACTAGCTAAATGAAACACTCTAATTATTACTAGGGTTCCTTCCCTAGTTGCCGGGCGATTCTCAAGAGATTCAATTCTCTTGACTAACACAGCGATCTCGTTTCTAGCGTCTTCCACGCGCCTATCTAGAGCGCCCACGCTTCTCGTCGTGGCACTCCAATTGCGGTGCTTGGTCAAGGTGAAGCTTCTCCAATCCGCGACTTCTTCGCGGAGATCAGCTACTGTTCACTTGCCGAAACGACGCTTAGAAGCGCGTTCAGCGGCCTCCTTTGGCGGGATGAACTTCACTTGTGCCGGCGTAGCGCGCACTCCATCAATGGAGACGCGAGGATGCGTGTAGTTGAGCCGACGGATGTTGTTGAACCTGTCTCGTTTGACGCCCGTAAGCGTCTCATCCGGACGAGGCGGCAACAATCTGGTGCCCTTCGGCACCAGGAACTTCTTCATGCCATCATTGCGACGATTGTTCAGGATCGTCCTCGCCATAAGAACAGCGGGGGACGGTGATGATGATGGTGGCTGAGGTGGTGGAATAACGGCGAGGGGTGTAGGTGTTGGAGGCACAACGACGAGAGCCGACGATGTTGACGACGTCGAGGGCGGCGGCGTGGTGATCTTGGTGGGATCGTACACCACCATTCTCATCTCGGGGTTGGCCATGGCAGCGATGAAGGTCTTGGGTCGTCGGTCTTTGGAGAGGTAGATGGGAATAGGCTCAAGATAGAATGGGTCGGTTTATATATCGGGAATGACTTGGAAGGGGAGTCAAGATGACGGTTATCGGGACGTCAACGCGGAGAATCGCGCCAAAAGGTTTGGTATTCGGTAGGATATCCTAGGGTAGATCCGTGGGAAGATGCGGACGGGGACGCGTGGCGGCCACGTGGCGCGGCGGCCGCCGCCGGCCGGGGAAGGCGGCCGCGTGGGCCCCCAGGGTCCACGGCCCGCCTTCCGTCTGCGGTCTCCTAAGGTCCATTCTAGTGCGTTACTCGTACTTTTGGGGCGAAAAAACGGACACTACGCGATCAAGGCCTAATGATTGGGTAAAATAAAGAAATCTAAAACATCTAATTCCTCGGGTTCTTTATTGGGCTCATAAAAGATTTTAAGACGTTGGCCATTTACCTTGAATAACTTACCTTCGGTATCTTGAAGAGTGACGGCTCCATGTGATGACGAATTCACCACCTTGAAAGGTCCTTCCCATTTACTCCGAAGCTTTCCATGCCCGAATAATTTAACCCTGGAATTAAAAAGTAATACCTGATCGCCTGGAGTGAAGTTCTTCTTTTTAATTCTTTTATCATGCCACCTTTTTGTTCTTTCTTTGTAGATCTTGGCATTGTGATAAGCTTTCTCTCGCCATTCGTCGAGCTCTGATAATTGCATCTTTCTTTTTACTCCTGCTGTTTCTAAATTCATGTTCCATCTCTTGATTGCCCAGTGAGCTTTAAACTCTAGCTCAACAGGCAAGTGACATGTTTTGCCATAAACAAGTTGGTATGGTGACATTCCAATTGGTGTTTTGTAGGCTGTCCTGTATGCCCATAATGCTTCTGGAAGTCTATCCTTCCACTTTGTTCCCATCTCTTCTACTGTCTTCTGCAAGATATTCTTGATTTGCTTGTTTGATGTTTCTGCTTGTCCACTTGTTTGGGGGTGATAAGGTGTAGCAACATTGTGACGAACTCCATGCTTCTCTAAATATCTTTTGAATCGACTATCAATGAAGTGGGATCCTCCGTCACCGATTACCATCCTTGGTACTCCAAATCTTGGAAATATTATTTCTTCAAACATCTTTATCGAGCTTACGTTATTCTGCAGATCTGCATGGCATAGCCTCTACCCATTTTGACACATAGTCAATCCGCCACTAGTATGTGTTCATAATTTCCGGACTTTGGAAACGGTCCCATGTAATCAATTCCCCATACATCGAAGAGCTCTATCTCGGAGGTTGGTTGTAAGAGGCATGGCGTCTCTTGCATTGATATTCCCATGCCTTTGACAGGCTCCGCATCTTCGAATAAAATCTTTAGTGTCTTGATACATGGTTGGCCAGAAAAATCCTGCTTGCCAAATCTTTGCGTGTGTTCGAATGCCCCATAATGTCCTCCATATGGTGATGAGTGACATCTTTCAATGATCTGAATTCCTTCTTACGTAGGCACACATCTTCTTCGAGTAATCCATCCGAGCAAAAATGAAGAGGTATGGTTCATCCCAAAGGTGATAACGACTATCATAAATAAGCTTCCTCTTATCAACCCCCGGTGGTACATAACCCGCAACCATAAAATTAACAATATCTGCGTATTCGGGGATCGGCACGGGTTATCCGATAAAAGAGTATCATCCCCGAAAGTGAGTCATTAATGGGCAATTCATTGGGTTTCTCAAAATGCATTCTAGATAAATGATCGGCAAACAGAATTTTCTACTCCCTTCTTGTCTTTTATTTCTAAATCAAATTCTTGGAGTAACAAAATCCATCTTAATAAGCGAGGTTTAGCATCTTTCTTGGTGAGCAAGTATTTCAAAGCAAAGATGATCAAGTATAAACAATTACTTTAGCTCCTACCAAGTAAGATCTAAACTTATCAATAGCATAAACAACGACTAGCAATTCCTTTTCAGTAGTAGCATAATTAAGCCGTGGCCCGGTCAAAGTTTTCTTTGGCATATGCAATGGCATGATGCTTCCTATCTTTAGTTTGCCCTAACACCGCCCCCACAAAGATAATCGCTGGCATCACACATGATTTCAAAAGGCAAAGACCAATCAGGGGGTTGAATGATAGGTGCAGAAACGAGGGCCTTTTTCAAAGTTTCAAACGCTTTCAAGCAAGCATCATCAAATTCAAAAGGGACATCCTTGGCTAACAAGCTAGTAAGTGGTCTAGCAATATGTGAAAAATCTTTTATAAATCTATGGTAAAAACCAAAGCATGGCCAAGAAAACTTCTAATCCCTTTGACATTTATAGGGGAGGCAACTGTTCTATCACTTCTAATTTGGCTTTATCTACCTCTATTCCCTTTTCGACACTAGGTGTCCAAGCACTATTCCTTCTCTAACCATAAAATGACATTTCTCCCAATTTAGAACTAAGTGCTTCTCTTCACATTTTTGCAAAACTCTATCCAAGTTTCTAAGACAATCATCAAAAGTTTTTCCATAAACGTAGAAAAATCATCCATGAAAACTTCTACAATTTCTTCAATCATATCAGAGAATATAGACATCATACATCTCTGAAAAGAAGCTGGAGCATTACATAACCCAAAAGACATTCTTCTATAGGCATAGGTTCCGTATGGGCATGTAAAAGTGGTTTTGCTTTGATCACCGGGATGGATGGGAATTTGGTGATATCCACGAATATCCATCGAGAAAGCAAAAGAAAGAGTGGTTTGCCAATCGCTCTAACATCTCATCGATGAAGGGCAATGGAAAATGATCTTTTCTTGTGGCTTTGTTTAACTTTCTATAATCTATGCACATCCGCCATCCCGTGGATGTTCTTTGAGGGATTAATTCATTCTTATCATTTTTAACAAACTGTCATGCCTCCCTTTTTAGGCACAAACTTGCAGGGGGCTTACCCACTCGCTATGAGGCACGGGATAAATAATCCCAAAGATGTAATAACTTTAGCACCTCTTTCTTGACTACCTCTTTCATCGCATTGTTAAGTCTACGTTGGGGTTCTCTAGAAGGTGGAATATCTGGATCTGTTGGAATACGATGAGTGCAGAGAGCAGGGTTGATTCCCTTGAGGTCTTCGAGTGAATAGCCGAAAACGGATCGATGATGTTCTAAGACAGTTATCAATCTAAAAGTCTCCTCTGGAGTGAGTTTATCACTTATAATCACAGGGGACTCTGGATCATTATGGAGGAAAGCATAAGTAAGACCGGATGGTAGAGGTTTAAGCTCTATTGGAGGTCTAGGAGGGTTTTCGAATTCATTCAAAGGTTCTGTTGTAGTGGGATTTTCATCTTCTTCTTCTATGAAGAATTTAGTATAATCCTCGTAACCGGATTCTACAAAATGTTCTACTGATGCCTCCTTAACTTCTTCCATAGGATCTGGTTCAGGACAAGATTCTGTTTTCGAATTGATAGCTTGGGCAATAGGTAATGAGAATTTTAATCCCTTACCTAAGCGTATTCCTAATTCTCCTGTTTGTCCTTCTGAAATAAGCCTTTCAATAGGTTGTCCTATCAACACGTCAAACTCCATGATGTCAAAGATATGAAAGCTTAAGTGTACCATGGTACCCTTAACATGGATTGGTAGGACATAAAGAATTCCTGAACTTTGGACAATTTGTCCTGATGGGCTTTGTAGCAATTTGGTTGTGGGACTTAATGGTATACTTAAGAGAAGATCATTAGCAAAAGATAATGACATGATGTTTATCCCCACAACTGGATTATAAAGGGCGTCGAAAGAGTCTCTATGAATTTGGCAATGAATAGGTATAGAAGGTGAATCCAAACGGACTACATCAGAAGAAAGCTCTGATTCTTCTAACCATTCGCTGCTCACGATTGAAACAAGCTCTTTAGTAGTCCTTCATAAAAGTGTTTTATCGAAGGATCTACACATAAATGTTTAGCCTTCGAAATATCTTTTTCGTTTTTGTATTTCGAGGTATCTCCAAAATCGGAAAATAAATCATCCTCGATGTCAAGTAGGAATCGAGATATTGGAGTGTCCTCCGCTTTTCGATGATTTCGATGGCTCTGGATTAGTTGGTGGATTGGCTAAAGGTTGCAATGAATTTGGTATGAAATCGTCCTCAACTAATCCTATTTCTTCTTCTTCTAAGGGGTTCTCTGCAATAGGATCCTTATTATTCTCCGCTATTATGGTCAAGAGTTTTCTAGCTTGAATAGGTGGGAGATGGATAAAAGATCCATTTGCCGAGGTATTCAATTCTTTTTCGGATTTTTGTTCAGACCAACATAAAAATGTTGAAGTAAAACTGGTCCGGCATGGCTAAGTCTAGTCGGATTTGGAAAGAAGTTCAAGACGTTCCCTTAAGGCACTCAAAGATTCATTATCCTGTTGTGTAGAGGATAGGATCGAGAGCCTAAAGTTGACTACTTTGGACATGGGGTAAAAATCTAGGCAAAATTCAACTAGTAACTTTCCCCCCCGCCTTCCATCTTCTCCTTGTTCGTGTCGTACCAGCGACGAGCCTTCCCTTTCAAAGAGAATGTAAAGAGCTTCCAAATGGATAGTTTCATTGGACATGCCTTTTATGTGAAGGCGGTCACATGTTTCTTCGAAGGTCCGGAGATGGTGATAAGGGTTTTCGTCTATTGTACACGAGAACATATGATTTTGTACCATCTCTACTAACCTAGGGACGCAAACTCGTAGTCATCGGTAGTGATTGGTTTAGATGATGGCAAAGGGCTACGAGAGTGTTCCGTGGGTGCCATGTGTTTATAAAGAGGGATGGTATCCATTTGGACATGTGAAAAGATAAAATAAAAGAAAGGAAAAAGATAAATTCTACGCTATGATAGGTTACAAGACTTAGTTATACTCACGTTTTCTTAAACAACCGTTCTCCCAAGAACGGCGCTTTGAGAAATGCTTGTTGGTAAAAGTTAAGGCCCACGTAAATATTTATGATTTGTATAATCCGCAAAGCACACGGATACCGGTGAGCACTTCACCCGAGGAGATGGGTTTCAAATATCGTATCCACAAGGAGAAAGGGTTACGAATAGTGAAGATATAACTAAGGCCGGAGAATCTCGACAAGGAAGGAAGTTGATAAATCTTTTAAGAAGACGGCTATGGTTGTCTAGTTGATATCCTTGTAAGGCTTGTGAATATATCTTATGGGAACTTTATTCAAGGAGAAAGACACTAGCAAAGAGTGCAAACTCCTAGCAAATAGGTTCTACCGAGGCCTATCCAACGGGATGTGGACTACAAAAGAATTAACGTAGCTATAAGTCACCTACGTTAGTTACCACGATTCCGGAAGGTAGGGTGTATCTACGGGCTATCTAGTCTAAGCACCACGCTCAAACTAGGGGTAGCAACTACAATTCAAGAGCGACAAGAATCGAAGTACTCTAAAAAGAGTCGCAAACCACAAGAATAATATAAACAAGTAAACTTACTCAAATAAGAAGTCGATCCACCGTAGTTGTCTTAGGATCAAGCTCCAAAGGAGGCTTGGTCCGGAGGAGGTACAAGCGAAGAGGAGACACCGACGGGTTCGAGCTTTCCCTTTACTTCTCCTTCCACTCAATATCTATCTTTCGAACAAGACTAGATTTAGCTACTCTCAAAGGGAGCTATGAACTAGTCTCTCAACTTGCTAATCTTCTCTCTCAACTAGATCTAGAGCTCTTCTAATTAGAAGCTAGGGCATAGGCCATTTGATCGTTTTGAGCCGATGGGGTAATGAACTAATGAACCATCATTACCGGGGGGGCTAGGGGCACGCTTATATAGGCGGGGACGATGAACCGTAGCCCTTGGATGAAACCGACCTTGATGGATGGATGAGATTGATCCTCAATGGCGGTTATGAACCGACCTTGAACAGGGAGGGCGATTGGGGGCCCCACAGGGCGGCCGCCGCCGAGGGGGCTCAAGTGGGCCGCCCCGTCCCGGCGGTGTGGGCCCGACCACAGTCTGGCTGGCTTCGAGTCTTCTAGGGTCTTCTTACGTGGGTTTCAAGTTGGGTTGCTTCACGGTCACGTCCTTTCATCGTATGGGGTGCAAACTTTGGGTTTTTGCCTGTGAATCCCTAAAAAATATATAATTCACCAAAACTCGTGGAAATTGTTAGTAAAGCCCCTAGTTCTACATAAATATTTATTTATACCCTTATTTCAGTTTTAATTGAGCTATAAAAATATACTATAAGATGTGTCAACACATGCGTGTGTAATATTAACTCAGTTCGGAATGCTTTACCTCAGAGGTTCCTTTTCAGACGAGCAGGAACCGAATGCATCAGCGTTGTCCCTTGGCCGAGTCCACTTCAGGTGTGGCCCTGAGCTCCTCATCTACAAGAAAGAGAGTCAGGGCGCGCGCATCCCAGGGGTTATTTTTGGATTCGCTCCTCATGCATCCTTTCGCAAAGGAGGGTTGGATGTTCTCATTGATTTCCCTTATTAGGACGATCTGAGGCATCCAGTGAGTTGCCAGCTGGTAGATTCAAGTGAAATCCCGTCCCATTCATTGGGGAGCCGACGGAGGCGCTAGTGTCCGATTTCATTAAATCCGGGTGGTCATACTGGCGGTTCTCAGGTGTGGATCAGACACCTCCAGAGGGCTTCAGAGCCTTTTTCGAGTAAACCTTGCGGTATGTAGACATCGGCACCTGGACTCGAATACGAGGCTAAGGGGCCCTCGACGCTCGGGGCGCGAGGGTATTGACCGCTAGTGTGTCCCTCTTTGTGCCTCGTTCCTCACTCGGGCGGCCGGAGTGGCTGTCGAACCTTTCGACAGGCAGCCTTCGTACTCCAGACCTATGCATGACTCAGGGGGTTGCCCCGTCGGAAGAGCCACACGATAGTTTACGAGGTCGTATGTGCACGGTGGCATAGACCTTTGCACTGAAGTGCGATAAACAGAATTGACAAAGGAGATGTGTCTTACCATTTCTAGACGGAGAGTGTCCGTTTCTCCGGTACCTCAGCTGAGAAGGATGCAGTTCATCATAAATGATGTCCTGGCCACAGAGTGGTGGCGTGTGGGAGCTCAGTGCTCTCCGTTGGCTCGCCCTTGTAGGCGGCACGGGGATCCTTGATGCAGCCTCTTAAAGCGGGGTGCTGGCCATGCGCGGAGGTAGTGTTGCCTTGGGGGCCGAATCCCAGTCGGCTAACTCTGGTACCCGGCGCCATATGGCATCCCTTAGAAAAGGGTGCACGGTCGTGTCCTGATGGGGATATCTTATGGATACGGCTCGGCTAAAGGTGCAGCTTGAAGTACGCATTGGGCTATTCGCCGTCGGTAGGGGTTTCTAGTCTTAGAGGACAAGACCCCGTCCTTGTCGGCGAGCTTTCTGCTATTTGCCCCGGCGAGATTCCTTGGCGACGCGCTCTACCTGCATGTAGAAGGAGCGCCAAAGCGCTTTTTCTCATCATTTATTGGCTTGAAGTAGAAGAAGAGCCATGCGCGGCTCTAGTCGTCGAGCCCCCGATTCATTGCCTGGAGGGCTTCCGGTTGGAGAACCTGGTCCAAACAAGCATGTTTCAGGCAAGAGGCATGGAGCATCCAACGGTGATAACATATGTTCCCAGAAAACGTCATCCCTTATAACCGGAAGCAATTCGAAAAGGTCGGTGCCGACCGGCCAACCCTAAGTACCAAAGATGGATCTCCAATGCTCTCATGCGAACAACTTCGTACGGTATGGCCTTTTTGTGATGCTCTTCATAAATGGTACATGCAAGCGACCATTGCAAACATGCGGAAGGTGGTGTTTCTTGCATCGCCCGGGAAAGAGGCCTTTTGACGTGACACGGACGAAGAGGCTAGGATCAATGTGGGTTTCGACGACCTGTTTGACCTCATTACACTGGATGGATTGGAGGTGGCCATCCTTCACTGCATGACATTGTGAGTACAATTTCTTCTATCCTGGACTCATTAGGGATGCCTCTTTCATCTATTGCTTACTAAATTTGCTTTGCATGCTTCTCTATTCCTAGATGACCGCCCGGAGAAGTGAGGGCCATGTCTTTGTCGGTTGGCTTTCTTGATCCCGAGTCATTGACCTTGAAGAAATTTGAGCGGTGGGTGTAACAACAAAGTGACCTTACATATCTAGAATTTGGCCTAAGGAAACATCATGACAAGGATTTTGTCATGTTTGCGCATAACCTGAGGCCAACATTGGATTATTGTTGTCATAGCTATCAAGTGGAGGAAGGTTTATTTCATTGACTCAAGGCCGGCTTAAGGTCGATACACTCACATTGAAAACGAGAAAAATCCAATGACCTCGAAGGGGAATTAATCAATTTGGAGGATATTACAGAGAAGATCGCCAGGTTTCTTATGGAACATGTCATCAGCCCCCAAGGCGACTATTTTGATTTTGTAAACCGTGAGTTGTTTCGTTCCCTTGCTACATGACAACCGAGGTGGATACATGCATGTGAACTGTGTTATTTGTGTTATGAACAATGCGGGCGTGCCCTCGAACAATTGGGTGCGTGTGAAGAACAATCTAAGATACACTTGAATTTTCAATGTCTGCCGGGCGTTAGCCATTTGTTTGTGATTGGACCTATGTATTTATGTATTATATAATATTAATAACTCGAGGTATTTCCCGCGTTCTTTCTTGGTAGAAAGGGGGTATTATATTGTTAAAGGATTGAATTGTAATTAGTAAGATTATCGTAAAAAGATTATTTAATCTTATGTTTAAACTCCAAGCTAAACCAATATTGAATAGAAATATTTAGATATGTTGGATGGATGACAACTTTACGTAATGTAATAAAACATATATAATAATTTATTTGAGGAAATCCTTGGTAGATGTTTTAATCCCCTTTAACTTTGTCCTTCACGCGTCATATCCCTACTGGCGTTGACACGGGTATGAAGAAGAAATCTATAAGTTATAATATTACTATCACACCCTCCTATTCTTTTTTTTTTCTTTTTTTCCCCTTTTTTCATTCTCTTTTTTTTTTACTTTACTCTATACGAACTACCATCGGTGGGGCCCACCTATAATTTATCGAAATACATCCATATGAGTTCTTGTTTTGAAAGATTTATTGAAAGGAATTCAATGGTGTAATCAAAATTTAAATTGGTTTTTGGTTTGTGAGTTATAACATTTTTAGTTAGTTCAAACGATTGGGACGCCACTAAATCTCATGGTCTTAGTGGGACTGGCCGAGGTGGTACGCTTGCATGTCGAGAGAACTCTCTAGTGGGGGTTCTTCTTGTTAGGTGTAGTAGATATCAATCTTTGTGGTGTCGACGATTCTAAGTTGTACACGTGTTCGTAACGTCATCATTAACACAGGCAGCGTCACTGTCTAAGAGGCGTCTCAAGCCTCCAGGATAGTTACAGACCTGTCTCGCCCCGATGCACGTCCGTTGTTTTCGCAGACTTTTTTGTCGCGCCCCCAAAAATTAAGCGTCTGATACGTTAACCTTGTTGTAGACACCTATAGCAGTTGCGCGTCTTTAATTTTCCAAGACTTACTGTCGATGGTTCATCATAAGCGTATGTAGTCACCGCACTGTTACAATCAATTTTGGGTGCTAAGCATATGTAAACACAAAACAAGCACAGTTGTGTAATCAGAGCAGGTGTCTGTAAACTAATCTAGTTTCACAGACACACAAAGGAACAAGCATCGATGAAGAGGGCAGGAACTACAGACAGGTAAACTTAAGTCGTGTCTCTAAGTAGCACGAACCACAGACGCGCGAATGGTTGACGTCTGTATGGGCGCCAAATAGTAAAGTCGTCTACCTTTCGAACGGGTCTGTATTAAGGAAAGCGTCACAAACACTTTTAATGCCCGCATGTATGTAAGCTTCTAACAATTATAGGCGCGATGTAGACACCCGCCTAACGTGTGCCCCGTTTACAAACGCTCTTTGGCACGAGGGGTCCGTACATGCGAAACTATTACAGGTCACACGGGCCCGTGTGTCGCTAACATTGGAAGGGATACGCTTATTGATGCCGCGTGATCGGTAATGTTACCGTAAAGTACGCCAGAGAAAAACTTGTCGAAGAGGTACTGTTGACTACAGTCGAGCAAAAAACTAGTTCACAGACCCACGAAAAACCGTCTGTGATAAATTCTATTATAGACCCTTGGTAAGCCGTTGGTCTATAAAGTCAGACATTTAGAGACTCTAATGGGCAGACGCGCGCGTGCGCGACTGTAAATGCCCTCAACGCGCGACTGTAGAGCCCTTTTTTTTTACATAGTAGAGGACGACGTTGTCATTGTCCATGGCAGCTTGCTATATAGCCTGCTATTTCTCTCGGTGTGCTGTCACAGCCTGCTCGTAGTCGTCGAAGATGGTGCGGAGCTCCTCCATGAACACGATTTTCTAGGCGCTGGCCATCTGATCTTGAAGACGGTGGTGGTCGTTGGAAGCCATCGGTGGTGAGAATCGTCCTGGTCTCCGGATACCACCTATCACAGACCGAATGGATTGGGCCGGCGGTGACACGTCGACGGCGGCGGTCGGGGAAGAGGATGAAGAACGGCAATGGCGCCGAGGTAGAGGCATCGTCGACAAGACACGCGTGCGTAGACGCGTCGAACGGCGGCGTAGAGACGATGGCGGGAACGAACGGCGACAATTGAGGGCGGTGAATACAAGCGCTGGGGTGGCGCCGACGGCGTGACCTGCGCGACAGCGGTGTGGAGGTGGGCGCGACACGCTAGGTAGAGAGAGGGAGAGATCTCGAAGGCTGAAAGCCGAGGGTTTTACCCCTTATTATTTTTTCGATTAATCTCAAATGATTACATGACTCCCTTGTATTTATTGTGCGGGGAAGACTTGCATGTGAAGTAGATCCAATTTATTTCCTATTCTATTTCTATTTTATTTCCCTAAATATTGATTACTTGATGACGAAGATGGTGGCGGCGCCTGGCAGCAGGGCTGCCCCATGCGTGCGCCAAGCAAGGCCCATGGCCCCTTCATTTTGGCACGTGACAAACACACCGAATCAGTTCTTGTTCTTGAGATGCATTGGATATGCTTATGTCACCCTGCACCCTAATAATAGAAATGACAGATACAGACTCTCACTGCTTCTCGGTAGTTACTGAACTGACATGAACTTTCAACGCTATAGCGCAACACCACTACAATTTTGCAAGTATTCTTATCTTGATAGAGCAAATAGATGTTAAAGATTTATTTGTTTAGATTATAGGTCAACGGAGACAACCATACATGAGTATGCATGCACACTGTACATGCTATTGTACCTTATCATGGGCATAATTCCCACGTCAACAAATGAATTTTGCATTAGGTTGCTGATAGGTGAACCTTTGAGCTGATTACAAGTTTATTTCCCAAGCTACAAATAAGGGACCTACCCTTGGTGGTTAAGGATATGGACATATACTCGTAGCACCCAAGTTGATTCCTAGTTGAGGAGAATTTGTTTCTACCTAGTCCTTTATTTAAAGCCTCCTAAGTCGGGAGCGTATCTTTATGGAAACCAGGTCTCTTGTGCAAACTATAGAAACTTGAAATCGAGACCACAGGATTCTAATCGGATGGCCACGTGATGAGGGATGCTCATTTTGCAAAAAGGACGCCCACCTGGATGTCTCTTTTGGGCGGCGAGGTTTCGAGGTTTTAGGTTTTACGTGGGTATTTTGTTGAATGGAGATATTTCAGTCCTCGGAGCAACTACAATGAAGATAAGCATGTGATTTGGAACATGGACAACCCGTCTTGAGCGTAGTAACCTGTTTTCTCATTGACTCAAAATGACATGTGTGTCCACGGTATATGACGGTGATGTTCAAGGTTGGATCCAACTCAAGCGTCGATGGCCTCAATGGTGCCGCGGTAGAGTCCATGGCGGCGACATCGAGTCCATGGCGTGAGGCGATTCCACGGTAGTGAGCTACTCCCGTCGTGTTGGCTACTATTCGACATGATAATCGATGGATAAACCATGATAACATGACTCCACGTGCGCATGTACTCATTAAAAATAAATAATTGAACAAGCCGTTTGAACATTGATCGTGCATACGCCAAAGTTGAATTATAGATTAAAATAAATATTTGGTGAGACATGCATGACGAGCCACTGGTTGTCACTTATATGATCAAATAAATAAAATGTTAACATGCTAGTCCATTGCAGATTGGTGAGACATGCATACGCGCGAACATTTGCTAGTCCTACCGCGGCCGGATGGCCATCGAGGGTAGTAGTCTCAAGCTAGATGGCGTCGAGGACATACCTCTCCGCCCAAGGTAGATGGTACGCTCGTCCTCGTCGGATTAATGGCTGGCGTCCGGGGGCGACCACCTCGGTGATGAATGGGGCGCCCTAGTCTATCGCGGCGTGTGGCGGCGGCCACTCGCGTGATCTATCGCGACTAAAGGGCCGCGCTGGTCTCCGGGTCCACAGGGGTAATTTGTGAAAAGTGAGATTAGGATGGAAGGGTGGAGGGGTTTAAGTGCTTAATCAACCCACCTTTACCTAAAGCCATCGGATCGGAATCCTGCGGTCGTGATTTGAGTTTCTATAGTTTTTATAGGAGATTGGTTTCTATAGCATGCATATTTGTCTCCCTAATAGGTTGGTCTATTTTGTTTGTCTTTCATTTATTTTTGCTCCGTTATTACTGACCTTAGGGATTGGGCGATCGTAGCGATGGTCGTCTTGACGAGAGGCGAGGATGCGGCGACGGACGGGATGACTTCGGCGATAGGCGGCCACAAGCGGGATGAATGCCAAGGTTAAAAATTGGATTGTGGGTGAATTAACCTAACCAATGGTTTTGGTACCATGTTACTAACCTAGTGGATCTTAGAAGATCAATGATCACTCCATTAGTATCGCATATATAGACAATTCGTATATGGGCCAATAGCGTGGGCCTTCATTTAACACTAATGTAAGACTAGTAATAGCAAAATTCTTTATAATCTCTTCTCAATATTGTGCATGGAAATTCCATTGTAATTTTCTCTATTTTTCTTCTCGTGCCGTTGGTCCCTGGGTGGAAAAGATGAATGGACAATTTTCTTGTTCATAGCCGAGGGCACGTATCGACTAAGGCCCCTCCTGTGTTTCATGATGATCTCCATTTGGCAAGCTACTAAGGTGAATTACATGCATTATTGCCTCTTCATGTTTCCACCCTTATCTACGTGTTTACTTATTATTTTGTTGTTGTTACTTTTTTAAAAAAAAATGAACAACAAAAAAAGGAATCTATTTAGTAAGAAATTCTCATAAAAAGCACTACGGTCTTTGTTTCCATTAGCGAATAGGAGCGACATGCTGCTCAAGCTATTTTGAGTTGCTTACCTTCATAATTAGTAGCTACTCCCCGATAGCATGAGCTTTTTTTAAACATTCAGATTAGTGCATGCAGCTAATATGATATTCTTTATGTTCCTTTAGTTTTCTTTGATCATCTCATTGGAAGGCGTAATGCGGGACCTGAGAACATATAATTATGTTCCTCTTTACCGTGTCTTGAGTTGCCATAAGCATTACCTTCATTGGCCTACGATTGTAGACACTCATGACTTGGATATGAGGTGAGTGTTAAACTTAGCTCTTGTATTGCTCTCATGCTTGTAGTCTTTTGTAAATATTACTTTCCTTGAAGAAACATTGATGAAGTTTTACAATTTTTTTTTAAATCAAAGAAGCGGGAATTTTTTGTGAAGGCGTCTTGCCAAGATCTTGATCATCTTTTGAAGGAATCCCTTTAATTTGCTCACCTATCATGAAGTTCATCAAAGTTCCTTGTATCTTTAGAAAGAAGAAATTCTATTTTACCGGGATGCAAGGGGCCGAAACAAGGTTGCGGCATTCGGAAAAGAAAAATATATTTTGTAAGACCCTACTTTGAGGGGATGTGTGGATCTGAGGATCACAAAAGAACTCTACGAGGTTGTTCGCGGGGGTTCTATCTGCCCTCTGACCTGCAAACAACTCGAAGGCAATGGGAAAGCTACGGTGACTTACATTTGTAAATAGGATAAAAAACGCTAGTCGGATTACCTTGTTTAGAGTTCGGGTGTTCGGTTCCTCTACGGACAACCCTCTCTGTATCAGGCTAGGATCGTAGCGAAGTTCCTTGGCCCCTTGGACTTTTAAAGCGGCCAAGGAACACCTCGTAGAAGGAGAGCATGAACACTCCTGAGAACACAAGCTTGGCCACGACCAAGCGTTTGTAAACCTCACGGCCGATTCTCGGCGGCCCCATCAATCAAAAGCAGGCTCACGCCCATTTGGACGTAAAGGTCTTTACTCGATCCTTGATCGAGGGCCCAGGTTTCCGATATAAATACCCCGCTCTCCATGTCAATTTTGCGCAACAAACGCCGGGCTCCGAGGTTCGTCGAGGCCGAACAAAGCTGCGGCTCACCCGTGGCGAGCTCTCGGTACGTAAAACATCGACAGCTGGCGCGCCCGGTAGGGAGCTCTCGTCGAATTTCAGCACGAGAGTCAGGGCGAACTCACGACATCATGAGTACATCGGCGAGGAGGGCGATCATCTCGGATCATGGACTTGCGAGGTCGGCGGCGGCAGCGAAACTTCGAAGCTGCACCATCGAGAACCCAAGCCGAAAGAGCGGAACTTCGTCGAAAAAGCTCCGGCAAGCGTGATTGCTTTGAAGCGCCTCGAAAGGCGGAGAACAAAGTCGAAGCTTGCTCGGGGAGCGGCACGGAAGGGCCCGAGACCGAAACCAACTTCGAGGGAAGGTAGACAACCGAGGGCTCAAGAAATCACGGACTCGGAAGCAACTTCAGTACAACTCCAACTCCGGCTTGGATAATGGGAAGCTACTCCAACTTGAAACTTTTTCGACCAAAACTACTCCAACTCGAAGAAAGAGGCAAATTCGAAATAACCACGGACACGATCGGTTACCTTTCAGTTTCCCTCGGGACTTCACATAGCGGCGTTCGTATTCAAGGCGCCCAAGACAACTGCGAAGAGAAGGTGGAATTCCTTTGGAGCGCGCAAAGGGCTCATATTGACAAGAACCGGTAGAGTGCGATCCAACTGGCCAGAACCTCGGCAAAGGCCGATCGTCAAACTCTTGAGGACAAGCGGGGAGGACCAACATCGGAAGGCCCTATCGGGCGGAAGGAGTAGCGGCCCAAAGCTTCTGATCGCTAAGGAAGTCTTTATGGTAGCTCTGGCTCGCACCCCTTACCGTCCAGGGGCCCGGTTCATGAGATCCAGCGAAGGCGTCTCCAACATCTCGCGGACGAAAGAACCATGACGAAGGCGAAGGAGAACACCAACGTCAAAGAAAGGCTGTGGAACAAGCGAAGGAGGGCCTTGGGTCGGGGCAAACTCATCTGAAGCCACTGAACAAATATCAAGGCGATGCGCATGAATCACGAGAGGCTAAGTATCCCGAAAGAAATTTGAAGAACGACCAACGTGCAACCGGGAAAGACTACAAGATTGATTGACACTTCGGTGCCAGCCTAAATGGCGAAAAACTCATCAAGGAGGCGTTGCAAGTACATGGGGAAAGAGATCCCGAGCGTGCGGTCAAAGGCAAAGCGACTCTCACGCTCCAAGAAGTCGATCAACGTCTTTGAGAAATTTGGAAGGCGAGGAGTTCCAACAGACCACCGGGATTGTTGGAGTTCTAACTTTGATTTACGATTTTAACTGCGCCCCGGACTTTGATACTCCAGGAGTTTATAACTACCCGTGAAAAGGGGAACGAAATATGAAGACCGAAGGTGACCAGCGGGCTTAGCCGGCGATCCACGATAAAGATGAGGTCAAGGAAATCGAGGACCAAACATACCAGCGAAGGCGGTCAAGTAAACCCGCATTGCGAAGATATAAAGTCATTTTTAGAAGAATGAGAAATATGGCGAAGATGAAGGGACGTGAATAAGGCGTCGCGAAGACAAAAGCGTCTTACGCTAGAGTAGTTGCGTCATAGAAGTCCACATGCGAATTCTTAACATTTTTTTGAGCGACTCTACGAAGTCGAGGTCTATAAATACCCCACGACCTCCTTTATAATAAGGGAGGTTGAATGGCCACTTTGTAAACCATATCATCATCAATAACATGTTGTGTTGATTGACGCTGAAGGCTAGCTGCCGATAAATGGCGAGGAAAGCCCGATCAAGGAAGCGTTGCGAAGCTATCCGGGAGAGATCGAAACGCCATGATCAAGGCAAAAGCGGCTCTGCGCTCTAGAAGTGATCCGCGTCTTTGAAATTTTGGGAAGGCGAAGGGATTCCAACAACTCTAAGCCACCGGAGAATGGTAAACGATGCAGAGACGAGAGCGATTCCAGAACCAAGCGGCAGCGAGAAGAATCCACGGAATCAACATATGACCTACTGGAACTCATCCAAGGGAGGAAGAACCTTAGGAGGATTTGAAGAGAACAACGGAAAGCCGACAGTTTCCTTGCCCATTTGAAAAAGATTGCCGGGGAAGTCAAGCTACCCCCAAAGTTCAAGCCTTCAAACGAGCCGCAAATCACGATGGGAAAAGCGAGAGCCCGGACAATGGCGCAAAGTACTACTCCCGCAATCCATTGTGGTACGGAGGGAAGAATGATGATGGCCTTAGCGTCTTCTTTCCCATGGCCTAGAGGAAGCTCTGCAGCTCAATGGTTTGACAAGATTGAAGAGGGCTCAATGTCGATACTGGAATAGAAGACCTCACCGAGAGGAGCGTACTGGCAGCGACAGCCCAGCGGAGATCATGCGCCGCATACTATTACTTTCGCGCTGGCGCGAAAAGCCTTCAAGCGAAGCGCGAGAATCACCGAATTACTCGCGAAGATTTTGAGGAGATGAGATCCCAAGTACACGCGCTGATATACCGAGAGCGAGAGAGAAGTGATAAGAGCGCTGCCGGTAGCAGGATCTCAGGAATGGCGGTTCTCGAGATTTCTACTGAGGACAGCGAGGACAAAGCGCCGAGTTCACAGCTCAGCATTTGACCGAGAGATGATGCTGAAGAAGGAGCGAGGCGGCTCCGAGAGAAGAAACGTCCGAGCTGAAGCCCGAAGATCGAGCAACTCTCAACAACGAGAAGAAGCGAGGACGGTGAACAATACGCTGTCGCAATGGCGGAAAAATGAAGAAACGCTTACAAAGCGAGAGGTTCAGCAACAGCCAACAATGGCCGGCGAGGAGCGAAGCAATATCAAGCTGAGAGGCCTACCTACATCTACCGCCACACGGAGCTCCGCTGCGCGCTCGGAAAGCGTGGCGCGTTTCGCGGAGAAAGTACAAGGGAGGAAACAGCGCTACGCTGCCGGAATCAATCGAGGGAAAGCGGAGAAGAAGCCATTGAAGAGCCAAAAGGCGAGATTTCGAGGAAAGCACGCGAGATCATGCAGGCGTCATATTCTCACATTGCGGGATCAAGAGCGAGAGGCGAAGACAAGGCGGCACGCTCCGGATCAATCATGGCGGCGAGAACACCGCGATTACCACACTACCTCAATTGGGTCCCAATGCCGGGTCAGGTTCACCGAGAGGATCAGCCGGGCAGAGTGTGGGTAGCAGCGGATTATACCCGCACGATGCTTGGAACCACGCGATAGGCTGGGTAGCGCGTTACCGAAAGTATTGATCGGCAGGAGGAGCTGGGTTGAACATCATATTCTCGAGAGACCTGCGGACAAGATGGGACTAGACCTCTCGGACTGTCGCGCTCCTTCAAGCACTCGCTTTTCCTATGGAATAGTACCCGAGACGAGCGAGCCATACGGTTGGACAAGTCACCTTGCGGTCACGTGGGATCTCCATTAAATTACTGGGACCGGAGTCCATCCAAGTTGAGAGTGTTGGCGGATCACTCGAGTCACCATACCGCGCCATTATGGGAAGACACGCTGTGCAAAATTCGCGGCTATTCCACACTGCGTATGCTCTTCTACTAAAGATGCCCAGAGCGCAGCACTCGGGTCCTTTCGATCAAGGAGACCTCAAAAGCTTTTGAGTGTGGCCGTACAAGCGTGAAAATTGCAAACTAAAGACGGGGAGAGCTCTTGGAGAAAAAGAACTCTAACGGATGGTAGAGGATACAAATCCCGGAAAAGAACTTCGAGATCTTACGGCCAAGCGAAGCAAGCGATTCTGGATTCCACGGGAAGAGGCCAGCGGCGTCAAGCACATTGATCTACTGAAGCGGGCGATCCATCCAGAGGCGGCGATGATCGGCGCCCACCTATCTCAAAATAGAATTACGGCGGCTCACACGGCTGCTACAAAGGCAACACAAAGATATATTTAACACTGCGAAACCGGCGAGACATGCCTAAGCGTACCAAAGAAATTTGGTGACGAGCTGACAATTGACGCATCAATATGGGATCCAAACCCATCAAAAGCGAAAAGACTAAGAGGTTCTCCACGAGAAAAGAAGGAAGCCATCAAAAAGGAAATTGCAAAACTACTCGCAGCGGCGAATTTCGCCGAGAAATCCTACCGTCGCGGCTAGCCAATCCGGTTCACGGTTCCGAAAGAAGGAATACCTGAGGCTGGCGAATGTGTGTGGACTACGGACTGAATAACGCATTGCCCAAAAGATCGCCGGGCTACCGATCGAGCGCAAATAGTGGACTCTGGCAAGATCGCTCTACTACTCGTTCTTGGATTGCTACTCCGGATATCGCGTTGCGAAGAAAGAAGATGAGGCAGGGCCTCTTTTGTCACACCTTACGGTGCCTCTTTTGCTACAAAACAATGTCGCCCGGATTAAAAACGCGGGCTTGGCGTATCAGAAGCGTCTACAGAGACTTGTTTGGGAGAAGCGGTGCGGCATGCGAAGCACCGTAGACGGCGTGGTGGTGAAGACTAGAGAGCGAAACCACGATTCCAAGACTTGGAAGAGACTTTCCAAGAACCACAACAAGTGGAAATGGAAGCTCAATCCCGACAAAATACGTCTTTAAGGTACGCCGGGTGATTCACGCGGGTTTCTTGGTAAACAACGAAGGCATCGAAGCGGCACGAAGCAAATCAAAGCGTCAGAGATAACACAACCGAGAAATTATCCGAGATGTCCGAAGCTCACGGGGTGCATGGCGGCTCAGCGATTCATGTCAAGCTTGGAAAAGGGCTACCCTTCTTCAAACTCATCCAAGACAAAAAGGAGAATTCAAGTGGACAAATGAAGCCCGGACAAAAGCGTTTTGAAGAACTCCAAGCGTTACCTTACAGCGGCTCAGTCCTATAACACCTCCAAAAGGATCAAGAGAGAAAGAACTCACGCTCTATATATAAGCGGCAACAAAAAATCTGATGGTCGGCTTTCAGCAATCATTGTGGAAAGAAGAGCGTCGGCCCAACAAGATCCGGAGGCGGTTACTATGCAAGCGAGTTCTATCACAGCGAGTCAAAAGCTGATACCCTCCGCGATACAAAAACTACTCTACTCCCATCGCGATCACATCAAAGGAAGCTATGACACTGCGCCCGGCCAGTCACAAAGATCCGCGGTGGTAGCGGCTCACCGCACAAATCACGAGGAGCGAGATTCCAGCGGTAGCATATCAAAATGGGCGGTGGAACTCGGAGCATTGAATCTAGAAGTTCACCCAAGAAGAGCAATCAAATCGAGCTCACAGGATTTCATAGCGGAATGGGCGAGCTCCACTGTATATCAAGCGACATCAAGAAACATTGGAACATGTACTTGATGGATGCGTTGAAGCTAGGGGAAGCGAGGCCGGGATTTTATTCGCATATCTCGAAGAAGACGCTTTCAAATGCGTCTTTTGCCAAATCATGGCAAGCTACAAACAATGGCCGGTATGAAGCAATCATCCATGGCCTCAAGATAGCAGAACTGCAGGAATCAGAGACTTGAAGTATCTGGCGGCGACTCATGATTTATTTATCAATCAAGTCAACAAGAAGCTGGGGTACACCTGAAAGGACAACATGGGGCTACATTGCGCGAGAATGCATAGCTGGAAAAGAACTGAGGCCTACTAGAGATCCTACGTTAACGGATATATGCGAGCATTGGCGGCGGGCGATGCTGGCAAACTGCGGATCGGCGAGCCCAAGTCACCGGAGTGTTAGATCAAAAGAGCTCTTGGGAAACCATCCATCAAGAGAACCCGAGAAGAAGACAACATGGAGCAATGCGGCTCTAAGCGGGTAATGATAATCTCCGAATTAGAAGAACAACTCACGGATCCGGAGCATCATAAACTTCATCAAGAACAAGACACTGCAGAAGAGCAGAAACAACTAGGATCTTGAGAAGAAGCAAGAACTACGTGCTCATCAAAGACAAGCTTTATAAGAGCGGCATCATCGGAGTACTACTCAAATGCATAAGCTGCGAAGAAGGAAAGGACATCCTCAAAAATCCACTGGATGCGGCGAAAACCCGCGTGGCGTCGCCTCGTGGGCAAAGCATTGAGCGAGGATACTCGCGGCCAACGGCCCTCAAAGATGTAGAAGAACTTCGTCAAAACATGCAAAAAGGATGCGGATGTTTTGCAAGACAAAGCGCCGCGTGCTGACACACAGCTTTGCGATGCGCATACCACCATCGCTTGGCCTTTTACGTCTTTGAGGAATTTGGATCAAATCGGACCACTTAAAAAAAGAGCCAAGGAGGATACGAATATATCTTAAATGCGCCATGCGACAAATTCACCAAGTGGATAGAGTACAAGCCATTGTTCACCTCACGGCTCAACAAAGCGTGAGTTCATCAAGAGATCATGCACAGATTTACAGGATACCGCGGGATCATCAGCGACACTCGGATCCTGCGCATTCACGCGAAGGAGGTGGCCCGCGGAGGCGGAAGATTGTGGCATGCGGATGGAGCCTACGCACTCGCCGCACACCCTGAGGCTAGCGGACAGAGGTAGAAAGAGCAAAGCGGACTCATCCTTAGCGGTGAAGCGAGGCTTACATGCAAGAGCACTCCAAGGACCTCACGAGGCCAAAGATTGGATTGAAAGAGAACTCCCAAAAAGTTATGCGGGGCCTAGAGCGCACATCAGCCGAGCGAGCAGCGAGGGCTGCACTCACCCCTTCTTCACGACCTATGGATGCGAAGCGAGTCCTACCAGCCGGACCTCATATGGAGCTCTCCAGGATGCGAGCAATTTGAAGAAGGAGAAAGAGGAGAAACGGAGACAAGAAGATTGAAATACATTTATTGAGACAAGAAGATTAGAAATATTTACGTGTGGAAGAAGTCGAGATCAGCATACCATCCTCGAACGCATAGATATACTGCGAGGACTAAGAAGGCACTACGACAAGAGCACACGTCCAAAGAAAAACTCAGCGGGGAGATCAAGTACTCAAGAGAAATCAAAAAGGCGGAAGGCAAGCACAAAATTGCTCGGCTATGGGAAAGAGACCATATATCATCCAAAAGCGATGCGGGACCCGAGGGAACCTCTGGTGATTGACAATGCAAAGGAGAAAGAAATCGAGAAAGTGCTTGGCACATAGAAGCCAGCAGCTTTCGAGAAGGTTCTATCCATAATGCCCGAGGAGGATCTCTCAAAGCGGCGAAGAAGAAGCGAGCAGCGAAAAGCTTAACTCTCCGGAATGCGCTTCGAGAAGAAGAAAGATCAAAGCTGGCGAGGAAAGAACTGCGAAACGGACCAATCAAAAGAAAGTCACCAAACACGCGGCTGCACCGGGCACTCCCGCAGAAACAAAAGGCGCGAGTGGCTGCATGCACTCCTAGGGAGAAGAACAGAACAAAACCCAGCTGGTGGCACTTCACAAGAAGAAAGTGCGAGCCAAAAGACCGGCGACCACGGAGCCACGAGGGTAGGTCAAATTTCAGGAGTGGAACCACACGTGAATGTCCTAAAGCTGCACGGAATGAGCGTCACACGCATGAAATCCCTGGCGAGGAAGATGCGTGAGCTCGACTCTTGCCCGAGAAAAGAGGGCGTTGGGATTTCGCCCGTCTACAGGTCATGAGAAGCGCATCCAGAGAGGGTCGAGAAAGCGCCACTATGTGTCCAGCAGCGGCGCGGCCTTCCGAGCTCGAGGCGTGAGAAAGCGGTGTAGTGGTGTGAAATAGAAACCCATGCGTCTCACGCAAGTCTCTCGAGAAAGCGAGAAGCGGCCCAAACGGGCAAAAGGCCGGATTGCCAGTGTTGCGCCAAATAGGAACCCAGCAAACCATACTTGACCTTCGATCGCGTGATTACACTTAAATGGGCGGGGCGAGCACCCTTCAAGCGCGTCATCGCGATAGTCTGAGCAACATGGGAGAGCCTAGCGGGGAAAGAGGCAGCACGAGTTAGGAGCAGCTCTTCAGGAGCGCGACGCCGCGAAAAATACTGTGGCGTCGATCCACGAAAGGACACCAGCTAGAGAGCCTAAATGGATGGAAAACCTAACTTTGCACAGGTAACCCTCAGAACAATGCATTGACAAGTCACCGAGGAAGAAGGCGCCAAGTCACAAGCGAGGAAGGAAAACAACCACTAGCAAAGACGCGCCCCAGCGCCATCGGCCGGGAAGTCCTACGAGGACCGTTGAATCTTGGGAAGAGCAACCACGAAGACCAAGAGCAAGACTTCGCCGCGCTTGGCTCGAGTCTCACGAGGAGGGCAAAATGTGAATCTTGAGGAAGAACAGCCACGAAGACCAAGAGCAAGACTCCAGCCACCATCGGCAGCTCTGAGAGGACAGGCGAGATCTTGGAAAAGAATAACCCACGAAGACCAGAGCAAGACTCAACCACCGTCCAGCCGAAGATCTCGGAGAGGACAAAGGCGCAGATCGCCCGGAAAGAACGCAGCAGCGGGCCAAGAGCAAGACTCTACCGCCTTGCGAGTGCTGAGAGAGAGCAGCCAGATCTTGAAGAACTAACTCACGAGACGGGGAGCAGGAACTCTACAACCACGTCCCGGCCAAGTCTGAGGGCGGAGGCTGAATCTTCAGAGAACAACTCGCGAAGACCATAGGAGCACGACTCTACAGCTACTTCGGCAAATCTACAGCGGAAGGGCGAGCTGAATCTTTGAGAAAAACAGCCACGAAGACCAGGAGCAAAGCCTCCCACAACTATTGCTACGCCCGGCCTGCGAGAGAGAGACGAGTGCATTACTCGCGAAGAAGAACTGCGGAATTCAGAGAGCAAGGCTCCCGCTCATCGCGGCAAGTCTCCAGAAAGAAGACAGAAGTCATTTGTCGAGAAGAAAGCAGCCACATAGACAGCGGGCAAGCCCTTACAACCATCTTGGCTAATGTGACATCACAAGGAGGACGATGTGATTCCTTGCCCGATAGAACTGCGAAATGCTTGAAGCAAAGATTCCAGGTCCTCTTTGTTGAAAGGCTAGCCAGCAGCGTCCAGGGAGAAAGCAACCCTAAAAAGCGCACAGGACAAGATCCTACGCTACGCCCGGCGGATCTACGGAAATACGAAAGCGACAGAGTCGGAAAAGCAGCCACGACAGCTTCCGAGCGGAGGACTTCGATACTATATACGGCCAAGTCTGACGAAGGCAAAAGGCTGGATCATCCGGCCGAGACAACAAGCGGTGTCGCGATTGAAGTGACTCCAGAACAGCTTCGTACGCGAACACATAAAAGGACATAAAAGCGAGGAAGCCTAAAGGAAGAACTCACAGAGCGCCAATCTCCAGCAAGTAGCGTCAGAAGAAGGAGCGCTTCGGAGAAGGAAACGCGACAGCAACAAGCGAGAGGACCAAAAGCTGCGCAGCAAGTACACGCGCGAGCGGCGGTCGAGTCGTCAAAAATACAAAGTGCAGAGTAGATAAAGGGCCGAGATCTCTTTATTCAACATCTTAGAAAGATTACAAGTTGCATAGGAAACAACTCCTACAAGATACAAAAGAAGCCTGCAGATGCACGAGGAGGCCCGACAAGAACTCCGGCGTTACAAGATACAAAAGACGCGAGGGACTATAATAACCCTAAGAGTACAACCGCACTTGCTTGAGGCCGAGGAAAGCTTAGAGCATCCAACTTGGCGAAGAAGATGGGCGCTGCGGACACGTATCACGAACCCCAAGAGCCCGAATATCAACTTAACTTCAGCTTCGCCCGAAGTCAGACACGCTAGCGCCCAAGTCCATAAACACACAGGCTTCCGAAAGAGCCCGGCAGCCCGAGCCAGCGACGCCCGGGGATCAAGATAAGCGACTCGCGAAGAACCCTCACGTGAGAGGCTCGGGAGTTCACCATGCATGCGGCGGAGGGCCGAGAAAAGAAGCAGAAGGAAGCGCTCCAGCTCCACAAAGAGTAGAAGGAAAAGCCTCCAAAAGAACACCATCTTGAGCAATTCCTCAAAAGAGCACA
The DNA here is from genome assembly GCA_015847255.1 of Hyparrhenia diplandra. Lineage (NCBI taxonomy): Eukaryota > Viridiplantae > Streptophyta > Magnoliopsida > Poales > Poaceae > Hyparrhenia > Hyparrhenia diplandra. The sequence continues at coordinate 131,612 of JADLZK010002105.1, forward strand.
ACCTTCGCGAGGCGGCGGCGCAATGCAGGTTGGGAAAGCGGCATATGTACTAGCGGCGAGGAAGGGAGCAAAAGAAGGACGGGGAGGAGTAGCGCGGAAAAGAACTACCTGACCCACACCAAGAGCGAGGAGGAGGAGAGGAGATCATCTTAAGTCACGAGACATCCCGCACTCGCTCCTCACGCTCGATTGTGCAGAGCTGCTGCGAGAATGACACGCCACTATTCGTCACAGGCATCTCACTCACGAGAAGAACCTAGAAGAGGCTAAAGAAGATACTGAGGGCTGATCTAACTCACTCCAGCGGCACGCCCACCGATCACGAGGTCGAAGATGAAGGGAAGCTCTGCCCTTCTGAGAGAGAGGCAGGTCCGAGGAGGAAAGAAAGAAGAAGCGAGGGAGAGAGAGAAAGAAAGACACTGCTGGGAATGCACTCACGAAGCAAAAGCGGACCATATTTACTTGGCTGAGTACGGCATTGCGCCTATGAACCAAGTCCGAGACGAAGGCGAGGCAACGGCAGAAGGCGGTCACCTCCAAAATCTGCAGAGAGAGGAATTTATATGCCCGCAATGGCGCCGTACCTTGCGGCGTTTCCCAGCGGGCGCTTGATAAGCGCCTGTCTGACTCCCGCTGGCCCGCGGAGCGAGTCATCCCGGAAAAGCCGAAGAACCTCCTAAGAGCTCCATACGAGAAAGAACTCTTAGGCGGCTCGGGGGCTACAAAGAGCACGAGGCATGATTTACCGAGAAAAGAGCTCGGCGGCGAGAGAAAAGAGCGTCGAAAGGCGGAGAGAACTTCGAGGAGGAAGAAACTCCAGAGACCTTCCGGCTCACTTTGTACCAAAAAGCAAGCTTCAGCTACACCCTCACGAGGTGCTACTAGCAAAAGTGCACACGCAGTATAAAACGCAAGAGACCGCATCAAAAGGCGCGCGGAAAGAAGCGAGGCGGCTCTGCATTGACTCAAACAGCAGCGAGATGCTGCGAGGCTAGCGGGCAAAGGCTCTCCTTTCAAAGAAAGAAGAAAGCTTTCACAGCGAGCGAGAACTGCGAAAAAGGCGGAGGAGAAGAACTCCAAAAGACCTTCCGGCTCTTTGTTGTTTCCACAAAAGCTTCGGGGCTACACCCTACGGGTGCACTTTTCAAAAATTGCACTTTCCGTAAGATGATCGCAAAGAGACCATATCAAGGCCTCGCGATAAGAGCAAAATAACTCTCATGGCTGCGACCTTGCCGAGATGCTTTCGAGCTTGTGGATACAGGGAGATCTACCAAGAGAACTCTACGCGAGTTGTTGCGCTATCTAGCACTGCGGCCACAAACACGCTCGCGAAGGCAATGGAAGCATAGCTGCGGCGGTGACTTACATTTGTAAATAGGATAGAGCGCTGGTAGATTGCTTGTTTGGGGATTTAGGGTGTTGGAACTCCTCTCACGGACAACTCTACGTATCCCGATCTAGGATACGTGCGCGGGAGTTCCTTGGCGCTTGGACTATAAAAAGCGGCCAAAAGGAACACCTCATAGAGGAGGGCGAACATCACGAGGCACCACAAGCTTGGCTA